>JARKHS020005495.1:0-141133 GCA_030143305.2 Amblyomma americanum
ATGTATGCAGGCGCGTAGACCTGCACCACCTTCATGATGTACCTCTGATTATGCCTAATTACGATAGCAGCCGCCCTATCGTGAACACTACAGAACTCCTTTACGTTGCCAGCTGTACCCCGATTGATGAGGAATCACACGCCTAGTTCTCGCCCGTCCGCTTATCTATGATAGCACAGCACATGCCCACCGCTATATGCCTCGTCTGTTCTCCTAACATCGCTGCGCCCTATGACATCTATAACATCTCATTTAATATCCGCTAGTTCCTCGAAGAGCACAGCTAGGCTAAGCATTCACTTTATACACATTTAATTATCTCTGATCTTGGCGCATCTAATCAGGTTATTCCTAAAAATATTCTTAAGTGCTTATTCTTCATGTCAACAGGTGAAACCTATCGATGAAGAATCTTTGGTTCTCCTTTTCTTCGCCTACAAGGAAAACAGTTTTTTTCAGACGATCAGGTTAAATAAGGAGGGCTACGACAGGAAAAAAATGTGAGTACAAAAAATTCTAAGCACGATTACTATTCCCCTAATGCGAAATTTGAGCGCAGCTTTGTCGTTGTCTCCGGCTCTTAAATGTTATTGATTTGCTTTGCTGGTTCGTCGGCACGTCTGGCGACGATATTAGTTCTATAGCAGTATTATTTGATGAAGACGATAATGTCCAATGCACAACGCGCGAGAATGTACACATTACTAAGATAGTGATATGAGTAGAAGAAAACGACAATTTGCAATGGAGAGCCCGAGAGAGTGTTGCAGTTTTTTTTCATATTTTTAAGGCGACAACAACAGGCTGCGTGATCGGCTGCGGCCTTAGCCTGCTGCTCTGTCTTTGTATGTTCATTGATTAGCATTGCTGGGTCGTCGGTACGTCTGGCGATGATATTAGTTGAATAATAGTGTTAGCTGATGAAGACGACGATGTAAAGCGCACAGAGCGCGAGTATATATATACCGTGTGTTTCAGCCAAAACATTCAAAAAGTTTCATCAGTAGGCTTTTTGAAGTAAAAACAGTACTTTTGCGGCGCAGTATTACTAGTGTCGGTGGACACCAGAAAACCAGTGAATCGTCTTAAGTAGTAAGCTGGTTAACTAATCATTAATAATTAACTTTTAACTAGTAGACTTGGGCGCCTAGTTGCAATTAGACATTTGTAGCCGGTGGTTAGTAATAATAATAATAATAATTGGTTTTTGGGGAAAGGAAATGGCGCAGTATCTGTCTCATATATCTTTGGACACGTGAACCGTGCCATAAGGGAAGGGATAAAGGAGGGAGTGAAAGAAAGGAAGAATAGGTGCCGTAGTGGAGGGCTCCGGAATAATTTCGACCACCTGGGGATCTTTAACGTGCTCTGACATCGCACAGCACACGGGCACCTTAGCGTTTTTCCATAGCCATATCAGTTTGTAAAATTTCTAAAACACTATTGCGCTTGGTGCTGTGGCTCGACAATATCTGGTTGCATCGCGCGAAAATGCATGCACTTTCGCAAGGATGCAGGCAAAGCAAAACTTCCAGTGCACATAAGTGGTCGAAAAAGCCAAATGTTTTCGAGCCACAACGCGAAGAGTAATCGCATTTTCGAAAATCTAAAAACTGATGTGGCTATTAAAAACGGCTGGCTACAAATCTCTATTAGCAACAGAACGTCTATATCCACAAGATAAATTGTTAATAATTAAAAATTAGTTCACCAACTTACTAATTAAGATGGTTCACCGGTTTTTTGTTGCCCGCCAAAACTTACAATACCTGCCGTGAAAGCATATAATTATCACAAAAAGCCTTCCTTGAAAATGTTCGAAAATGTTAGCTCAAACACCCGGTTTATTTGTCCGATAGCAGTATTAGTTGAAGAAGAGGACGATGAGCAATGCACAGCGCGAAAGTGGGCTGCAGTTCTTTTTAAGAGAAATTTATTGCCGCAGGGCATCAATGATGGGTGAAGGTGAGATGAAAGATGTAGAAATGATTAAATTAATGAAAAAAGGTTACCGGATTTGATGAAGTCCAGTAGAGAACGATGGTACGGGGCCTACGTCCAGGCAATGTATGAAGCAGGGTTGCTTCGTGAAAGACCCGGTACCTGCAGCTGCCGGATCCTTGTAGGCTTGACAGCTGGGCAGTCCCACAGCAAGTATATGAATGTTCGCTACAATGTCCTCGCGTTTTCATGTCGGATACCCCCTGGCCGAGGAAACAAATCTCGGTACAAATCTCGGGCTGCAGTGTAACACGACTCGTTTTAGGCTGCAGTTTTAGCCTGTAGAGGGCTCTCGCGCAGCTGTCAGCAAAGTTTATATGTTCGCTTAGCCATGGGTGTGAATACGTGTCGCGGTATTTTTTATTTTTTATTTATGGTTTACCTTCCATCGTTACACCAACGGCGGTGTAACGGTGTTGTAGCGACAGCGGTGTCTTTTGTCTACGGCTGAATGCACGAACGTGGTTTTAATAGCTGTGTTCTAAAACGAATTTCAAAAGAAGACTTAGTAATACAGCCATTGAAGTATTCTATGCAAAATTACCGGCACAATTGCCCGCTAAAAGCATCACTTCCCTAAATTATGCTTACAAATAAGCAAATAATCGGCTACAGTTAGGCTAGTTTTCATCCAGTGCAATTCTGCATTGTAGGTTCTGTTATATTGTCATTATTAAACAATTCTTTGAGATGAAGGTTAGTTCGTTTGCAATTAGAACACAAAATATTTAGATCTAACAGACACATTCTCAATGGCCAGTGTCACATTGCTTCCAGGAGGTGCAAATGCCATCAAAACTGCAGATCGATGTGTGATTTTAATTGCGCATTTTGAGCATAGTAGCCTAAACACGCAAACACTAGGCCGCGTACAGACAGCAGGGAGTGACACACAGTAAAATAAACATGAATATCGTATATAATACAAATTGTGGTGTCGACAGACCTAAACAAACAAAGATGTGCTTTAATATAGGCATTAAATAGAAGAAAAGGCGAAATAAGCATTAAATTCTTTTAGCTTCTATTTGAGGAAACCCACTCGACCGTTCCTCTGAAATCACACCGAAATTTACTCAGAAATCAAAACGAAAACATGCGCTCGAAATCTCAGCCAGGAATTCATATACAACATATATATATATATATATATATATATATATATATATATATATATATATATATATATATATATATATATATATATATATATATATATATATATATATATATATATATATATATATATTTACGAAGGGAGCCAACAGTCACCGAAACCAAGGTGCATAGGGGAACGTTATTATTTTTTTAATGTGTTATGCTTATCAGTGGGACAATAATTCTTAGATTAATAAATCGCTTAAAGAAAATTACTTATAAAGCAGCAGAAAAAACAACCATGCCGCCGGTGGGACCCGAACCCACGGCCTCCGAATATCACGTTCGGTGCTCTTACCAGCTGAGCTACGGCGACGGCTGTCCAATCTGCTGCTCTCGTGGGTATTTTTGTGTTCACTGGGTGTAAGCGAGCATTGAGAGTGTTCACCAGCGCCACCCTCGTCCATAGCTGTGAACGTAGCACGTGCTGTTTTACCGCGAGTGTGACATGGAACGTCATCTAACGGCGAGGACGGACACTGTGCGAGAGCCATCGTATGCTACCTATGGCATAAAAACTGCCAGAACCAATATATATATATATATATATATATATATATATATATATATATATATATATATATATATATATATATATATATATATATATATATATATATATATATATATATATTTTAGTGCGCGGATCTTAATGGTTGAAAACTATGTTTTCGGAGAGAGCCGCCTGTCTGCATTAACACTTTAAGGAAACCATCATCGTCTGAACGCGCCATAAGCTAAACTGTTCAGCTCGGCTCAAAATATCAGCAGTGGCTCTAGACAGGCTACATAGTGAGCCGATGTGCAAAAGTTGATGTGAGTACTCTACGCATCACTTGCCACGGCCCAGTAAACGTGAATGATTCCAACGTCGAATCAACAGGTTAATCACTATATTCTGATCTACAGATCGACACTGTGTTAAAAAAGGGGAGGAGTTAGCGGCAGCTTGAGTTACCTGTGGATGAAAAGCAGGCTTGAGTCTATTGGATGACATGGAAGGTGAAGTTTACCAAAAATTGTTCTGATTTAACAAGGGACCTACGATGTCTTTTCGTGAAGAATGTCCAGATTCATCGTACAGAGTCTGAGCATATGAAGCGTCATTTGGAAAGCGCTGTGTTTATAAAACAGCATGAAACTTCGCATGAGAGTCGCCCGCTGCTGGGGATACGAGGTGGTTACGTGACCCGTAGAAACTCATGTTAGCAAAACTTACCAAATTTTATTTCTCTTCTTGCAGAGTGCCCCTTAAGATGGACATTTGTATAACAGCCGGCGAGTGCGGCGAAGAAGAGTGTCCTATTCGTGACTTTATAGCTATATTTTTAAAATGCCACGACAAATGTGCAATGTGAAGCCGACATGTCCCCCTGAAAGGTGCTTTATCCACAAGGTGTTTCCCCAAACCGGGAAGGCTTCTCGTGTACCTAGTATGACAGTACCTGTTATGGCAGACATTCCAATGGGAATACTGCTGCGGAATTGGTGGCTATGTTTCAATGGAGTACAGTCCTGAAACAGCATTATAAACGAACTGCGCACTGTAGCAGACAACTAACAGCGTGTTTACATGCATAGGTGGTGCTGGAATACGCTAGAGCCGGATACTGCCGCCGGTATGGTTTGTGGCGTCCTCGGCTCTCCTAGAGTGCATAGTTCTATTTAGTGCGCTTTCAATGATAGTTGAGAAGTGCTTTTTGAGGTTATACTGCATGGGCTGGTTAGTTTGAAGACTGTATGATTGAGCAAATATAGCACACGCGGCAGCATGTCAAACTTCTCGAGAAGCTTGAGTGGTTAAGGAAAACACTCGACGGAGAGAGCGCCTTTTGGAGGTATGTCTGTCTTCAAGATGCAGATTTATCATGGCGTTTTAAAAAGATAGCCTCAAAATGGCATAACATGCTCGATAACATTTTTTTTTCAAAGCCCTCACTAACTCTAAACAAACAGCCGCCTGCGTTAGTACATTCTGAGTAGAGAATATTATTCCTCAAAGTTTTGCTTGCCTGTGTTTTAATGGGCCGTGCTCTTGTTAAGTACCCCCAGGCGGGAATCACCCTTACGTACATTTAGCGTAGCCTTTTAAAAACACATTGCTTTCGAAATGACCCTGCGTGCATTCAGAATCTTTTCTTGGACAAAATTAACTCAAACATAGAGCTTCGAAATGGCGGAGCGGACCTTGTCACACTCTTTTCCAAAGCACTCGCCGACAGTTAATCCAATGGTTACCCTAAGAGGTGCTCTGTAAAACAAGAGCCTTATCTGCTAAGTTTTGCTTACATGTGTTTCTACGGATCACGCACCCGCCTCGTACCGCCAGCGGCGGGCGATTCCATGTGCACGTTTCGCTGTTTTAATAATACGTCGCTTCCGGAATGACGCTTCATATTATCAATATCTGTGCTATGATGAATTTGGCTACTCTTCACGAAGGGATGACATCACATGTGCACTGTAAGATCTGAAAACTGCTACAAAAACTTTTGCTTCCATATATTCTTACCAGCGCTGAGCCTAATTTCCACCAACACGTTTAATTTATTTTCCCCACCGGCGACAGCAGCGCCATCACATCTTCCTTTCTTCACATATCCGCAGAGGTCTATAGATTTGAATTTAGCTCTCGTTATGAGACACGCTTACTTTGCGACGACAAGCTTGAGAGAGAATGCATAAAAAGGCATGGTACCTGTAGCGTTGATCGCTTTATTAATGAATAAAACTACTTTCCCCGCCTTGGTATTCACCCCTCTCTTCCTGTCCTATTTTTATATGGCGGTGTTCATGTCCACAGAAGTAGTAAGGTACTTGGGAGGCTTTCCTGTAAACATAAATGCTTTGAAATACACGCTCCAATTGTAAGTTTCGCTGCAGTTCTAGGTCAGTTAAAAAAAGGCCGCCACCGTCTGAAAGTAATTGACGTAACGCGCGTTATCTGTTTGGTTACTAGAGGAAGAAAGCGAAGAAGAACGCGCCGCTAGTCACGATAAACGGAATGTAATACCCTTTGAAACGGGGTGCATGGCCACCATGCTTGGCTACGCGTGCACACACTCCGCCTAGTGGAACGATCACCGCCTTGCGCCAACTATCAAAGAAATTTCGATGCACGTCTGCCCATTGTCGAGTTGCACCCCCCCCCCCCCCCCAAGATACGTCCCAAACAGAATTTACTTTGTTTTGGGGATCAAGGTGGGCTTAGAATTCGGCTTGCGGTGCGATAATGGTAACGCTTCAATTAGTAATTGCATATATACAATATCGTTACCTATTATTTAATTGTGTTTTTATTTCTTTACCAAAACCCACAGGGTTTTATTTGCCTACCAAATTCGGTGTACAACTGTCCCCGGATGGGTGCCCGTTGTTGTCGCAGTATATGTGTATCGCTGAACGAATGTATACATGTATAGCGCTTCCATAACGGGACAGTTTTCGTACCCGTTTCAAAATATTTTTTGGGTGAGGAGGGGGGGAATGGAGGGCACAATCAATTTTAATTGCCCCCTACTTGAATTTGAGAAACCGAAACTATGCCAATATTTCGTCCCCTTACGTCATACTCACATAGTTTCACTTCTATCCATCATATTGTACCGTGACATCATCATTGTCACGCGGCAGCTAGTTGTTTGTGCAATTGTATTGTAGATGGTGCTAAAGGTCTCAATGTGAGATGCGCTGTTTTTTGGTTGCAGCCACATATGGCGCTTTGATCTCAGGGTGGTAGGAGACCTCAAGAAAATTTCAAAACGTGATGAGTAGTTGCTGCCGCAGATGGCGCTGTGATCAAGGGTAGTAGCAGACCCCAGAAATCTCTTAAGAGCTAACGCTCTTAAAAACGGAGTTGACGTCTTTAAGAGTGACCGAATTGTCGGCTTCTGGGGTCATGTTTGCGCGTGGTTAAGAATTGCGCTTCAGAACAGTGAAACAGAGCAGGGAGCTTTACGCGCCCTCATGAGCACTCGTCAAAGACCCTCTAAGCTCAAATTTTAAAAGCAGCAGAATGAGAGAGAGAGAGAGAGAGAGAGAGACTCTTTAATGAAGAAACAGAGAATTTAGCCGGCGTTTCAATATCGCTGGCATGCTACTCTGCGTAGGGAGGGGAATTTGGGAGATAAAGACTGAAGGAGAGCAGCGTGGAAGAGGTGGAAAAAAAACGAAGATAAAATGCAGCCATGAAATGGGTACTAAGGATGCAGTGGCGAGTATTGATGTAACCTATGGAATGATGGAGTGCATTGTCCGACGAATGGGCTGACGAAGTTCACTGCAAGAAGAATGCATGAAGGTAACCTGCAAGTGAATTTAGAGCTTATCGAGATGTCCAATGTCTTTTAAATATGTAAAAAGAAAGTTCATTGCAAGTCTCTGTTGCCTGAAGCAGGCTAAGGGGCCTAAAACTTTGTCCATTGTTAGGGGCACTGGGCAGAGCTTCTGCATGCAATGTTCATAGTACGCACGCTCGTTAGCATACGCAAGGCACTCAAGCAGGATATGTTCCACAGTTTCTATCGAAGCACAGTTGTCACAATGCGGACTGTTCATTTGTCCAAAACGGTATCGCAGGCCATTTGTATATGCAGCATTCAGACGAAGTCGGTGATAAAGTGTTTCGAGTTGTCGAGGAATTCTGGGTGAGAGTCTTGATCTAAGATGTGGGTCGATTGAGTAAAGAAATTGGTACTGATGTGTCGGCAAACTCCAAAGCCGATACGTTTCTTCGTACGCAAAACTTTTAGCCATTTGGGACGCATCAGATTTCGTGAGAAAACTTCGAATGTATCTCTGATGTTGATGGCCCTTACGGGCCGCTTCATCTGCTTTTTCATTAGCCATAATGCCACAGTGAGCAGGTACCCACTGAAATGTTATGCAGTGGCCTGCGGCAATAGCTAAATGATGGATATACCCAATGTCCAGGGAAACTGGCTGGTGATTCGTTTTCTTCAGCAGGTTGGCCAGGATCTGCAGAGATGCTTTTGAATCGGTGAAGATAACCCAACGGCCGGCGGTTCGGCGCAGGATGTAAGAAACAGCTTCCTTAATGCCGTGAAGCTCAGCTGTTGTAGAGGAGGTCCTCCGCTGCAGCCGGTAAGAAAGGGCATGGCCTGTTGAGGGCACATAAAGGCCACAAGAAGTCTCTTTAGTAGTTGAACCACCGGTGAGGATATGGGTGTGCTGCGTATATTCTTCGATTAAGTAGGCGAGAGTAGCTTGCAGAAGTGCTGCCTGTGGCATGCGGCTCTTTGCATTCACACCTGGAACAGACTTCTTCACCTTTGGAGGAGAGAGTGTCCATGGAGGAAAGGCCAGAGGTAGTAGTTTCTGAGGCTGATTAATAGTAGGAAGGGGCAGGAGCTGCACTGCCTGGCCAAAGCTAGAGTTGCTGTGAGTTAGGTGGACACGGTGTAGGAAGTGCTTCTTCCCTTGCAGGACATGGCGGAGATGGGTACGCATAGTTTCCTGGGCGGCAATTACCTCTAGTGGGAGACATCCTGCCTCCGCTACTGTTCCTGATGCAGAGGAACCCTTTGGGAGGCCAAGACATATTCGCAGGCAGTTGTTCCGTGCGGCATTGAGAGTCTTATTGCTTGATGTAGATAATCTTTGAAGCACTGGTAGACAGTAGCGCAAGGTTCCTTCAACGTAGGCTTTTTCAAGCAGAAGCATTGATCGGCAGTTGCTACCCCACCTTGTTCCCGCCATGAACCTGAACACTTGCGATGCTGCAGTAATCCTCGCACGGAGTGTTTTGATCTGAGGTGACCATGACAGTTTATAGTCGATTACAACACCCAGGAATCGCTGAGATCGTACATATGGCAGCGATCGTCCGCCTAGGAGCAGCGGATATCGGGTCATCGTTTTTCTTGTAAACGCCATTGCAACACTCTTTTCTGGCGAGAGACGAAGACCTCTGGAAGCCAGGTACATCGAAATGTGCAATAGTGCTCTCTGAAGACGTTGCTGGGTAATATAGCGCGAACGTGACGCGGTCCAGATGCAGATATCATCAGCATAAATTGTTATGCGGACCCCTCGCGGAAGGTGTCTTCTTATGTGAATAAGGACAATATTGAACAGGAGAGGGCTGAGCACCGCTCCCTGTGGTACGCCCCTCTCCACTGCGTGGAAGCGTGTTGGACCGTTTGGAGTGGTAATAAAGATTTGTCGTTCTTTTAAATAATGCCCAATCCACTTGTATAGCCTTCCTCCAAGGCCAAGACTGCCTAAGGCTGCGAGAATTGCATGGTGAAAGACGGAGTCGAAAGCGGCCTTGATGTCTAGGAAAACGGCTGTTGGGATGTACCCAGCATGAAGGTACTCCTCAATTGATGAGACGAGGGCGATGATATTGTCAGTCGCAGACCTGTTTTGACGGAACCCGTTCATTTCTTGGGGGAACTCATTTCGGCTTTCTAGGAACCAAGTTATGCGCTTGCAGATCATGCGCTCCATGAGCTTACCTACGCAGCTCAGTAGGGCAATGGGCCGGAATGATGCGTAGCTTGTTGGCTGCTTACAGGGTTTCAAAACGGGCACGATTTTCGCCAGCTTCCATTCCGTGGGGACCTCACCAGCCATCCAGGAAGAATTGTAATACTCCAGGAGTCGAAGACGGGAGGTGTGGGGTAGCTTTGCAATGGCGTCATAGGTCACCTCATCATGACCCGGAGACGTGTGCCTGTTTGTCTCCGCAATAGCTGTGGATAGTTCTTCCATTGTGAAAGGCAGGTCTAACGCTGGCACTGCCGCCTTTGGGATGCCTGTTTGACCATCTGCGGAGAGTGTCGAATGCCCTGACCCTGCCGACAGCAGCTTGCAGTATTCTTCTGAGACTTCTTTTATAGATTTTTGTTCGTGAAGGGAGAGTGCAGCGAAGGGGTGGAGTTGTTGAAGTGGCGTGCGCATACCTCTAACTATCCGCCAAATATTGGTTACTGGTTTGCGCACATCCAGCGTAGAACAAAAGTCACGCCACTTTTGCCGACTGAGTTTATCCATGTAGCGTCGAATGTGACGTTGTGCCCGTCGGCATGCACGTAGGTCATCGAGGCTTTTTGTGCGCAGAGCTTTCCTTTCAGCTCGCCTGCGTATAGCGCAAAGCCTTTGGAATGTGTCATCATTTGAAGGTAGGTTATCATTTTTAGCTGTAAGTTGTGTACTCGCCCTCAGGCAATACGCAATTGTCGATGCTAATTCCTCATTGCGAGTTGCCGCAGTAACTCCTCTGCTTACAGCGTCCTTGTATGCGTCCCAGTCTGTAGATTTTATAAGGAATTTCTTTGGGTTCCTCTGCGCATGGAAAGCCGATATGAGGATTGGGTAATGGTCGCTTCCACGTGTCTCCAAATCAGTGCACCAGCCAAAGTTGTGGGCGAATGAACTTGTGACAAATGTCGCGTCGATGCTGCTGGTAGTCGTCGGGCCTCGGAGGTAGGTGATGCTGCCGTCATTTAATGGCTGAACTGAATGCTTGGAGAGAAGTTTTGCAAGCTTGGCACCTCGGGCACATGTATGTGAGCTGCCCCAAATTTCATTATGAGCATTGAAGTCTCCGCAAATAATACGCGGAGAGGGCGTCCTTGCTATCAAGTCTTCAAGTCTCAAAGCATCAAATGGCGTGCCTGGCTCAAGATATACTCCAATCAGAGTGTACTGTTGTCCGGCAATAACTGTGACAGCGCATACGTATTCATTGTCGCTGTGAGGCGGGGCATCAACCGGTGAGGCCGGGATATCCTTGCGAAAGCCTATCAGCAATCTGCTGACGTTATCTGGTCGTTGTGAATGATGGAAATAGTATACATTGAGTCGGAAAGTTTCCTCGCCCGTGATTCACAGATGACTATGAAGGGGAAGCGGTACGCTCGCACGAGCTGTCGGAAATCTGAGAGTTTAGAGCGTAGCCCGCGAGCGTTCCACTGAAAAATGGTGCATGTACGAGAGATGTTGTGGAGCTCTGCCGTGCGAGCAACTGTGGCTGCTTTCTTTTTATAACACCCTCCATAGGAAGCAGGGTGTGGGCCACCGCTGTTAGCGCATTTAGGTTGCGCTCTCGAAGTGCATTCTTTGTGCGAGTGGGGCCAGCACACACTTTGCAGCGCACGGGGCCGTTACAGTGTCTTGATATGTGGCCATGCCTCTGACATTTATAGCACTGAGTTGCTGCTCCGACGTATTCAGTTACAGGGTAACTACAGAACCCCAGCGTTACTCGTTTTGGTAGCGGCGCATCTTTTGCGAATTCCAATATAACTGTGCGACGGCGTACCGCTTTTATCTTTCCACCATCCTCAGGAGTGTAGGCGGTTAGCCTCCTTGCTGAGAGGACACCTTGGTCGCGTAGATATTCCTGCAGATCTTCGTCTGTGTAGGTGACAGGTACATCTTGTATTTTGCCATAGCTTGCCATGTAAGAGTATGGGGCTCTGGCCTCTACAGCCACTCCAGCCAGCTTAGTTACCGTGAGCAGACGGTTGGCGGCGGGCAGCGTCGATACTGTAACCATCAGGCTCCCATCCTTGTGAATGCGATGGCTGAGGACTTTTTCTTGAGCCGATGCTACAACCGCCGAAGCCACAATGTTGGGGTTGGCTTTCCATAGGCTTCCTCCTTCCTCAGTGGGCCTGAAAACTACCGGAACACCGGTAGCTCTCTTTTTCTTGTACGATACAACTGTAAATGATGCTTGGTTCATGTCCTCTGGATGGTCGGTCAGAGGCTCGTTGCTGGCTTGGTCGTCGCGCAGTCTCTTGTTTGGCGGGGCCTGGTCTGTAGCCGCAACTACAGGGGCCGCTGTACCCGCCGCTGGCGCTGCTGCCATCAGTGCAGCATGGAGTTCAGCTGACGGTGAAGTTCCGTGTCGGCGTTGATACGGCGCACAGCGCCGAGGAGGTCGCTTGACGTGCTTTTGCCGGCGGCCAGAGACCCACAGGTCGTCGCACGTCGAGGACACACGCCAAAAAGACTGGAAAACCTCTGAAGTGAGAAAATAAAGCCGAAAATTACGGACCGGTGTCAGACAGCCGGCCCACTAATCGCCGTCTTCCTCAATGCCGAATGCAGAATGCCGCTTTAAGCAGTTCATTGGACCCAAGCTGGAGTGCGGCGAAGAGCACAGCTAGCAGCAGCTATGGCCTGAATTGGAATGTGGCGCTCCGGCCTTGGAAAACATCTCTTAACAGGTGCCCTCAACGGCAAGCAGGCCAGAAATTGTTTCCATAGAGCCGTGCTACAACTTCTACACGGTGTCGGTGGTTCATTCAGCGTGCGCTTTGCCAAGTGCGTTGCACATCTGGCTTCTTGAATGAACAAACACTATAAAGATTGGGGGCATTACTCCCCTCTCAAAGAAGCATCGACCCGAAGCTTTAAAGCAAATAAGGAGTCCAAAACAAATCTGATGGACTGTGCACTATAAATACTGAGAGTGGAATCAGAGCGCCCTCAATTTTAGAGCCCATAATAGCCCTTAAGATGGATGACATGGACAACTTCCGGTCATACGCTGCATCGCTGAGATACAGTCATTGCGCCAGGGGTGACTTCATAATTCAGTTCACCTAGCCGACGAAGCAGCGCAAAAACGTGTCACTCAATCCGCGGCGGCGTGTGGGCGTCTAAACCCAGACTCGGTCTCCGGGCTTCTATTACGCGTTGCGTCATCGTAGGATGTATCGCCCGGCGTCGGTTCGCTGCTGGTCTTTGATCCGTAATCAGGCAAACCTTCGGGCGTCTTCTGCGTGTTGAAGGTAGGCGGCGACGTTTGCGTTATCTTCTTCAGTAAAGTTGGGCAGCGTGGTGTCTAGCGTGGTCGCGGCCTCCCTGCCATGGACGAGCCTAAACGGCGTCATCTGGATGGTATCCTACACTGCGGTGTTGCAGGCGTAGACAACGAAAAGCAGGATGGCGTCCCAGGTCTTGTGTTCGGTACCAACTTACATGGCGAGCATATCGACGAAGGCTTTGTTCATGCGCTCGGTCAGTCCGTTGGTCTGCGATAGTATGTAGTGGTCCTCAGGGGGGCTGGTATGGTGGTAACGAAGGATGGCTTGCTACAGTTCCGCCATTAAAGCTGGTCCTCTGTCCGTGATGAGCACATCGGGGGAGCTGTGCCGCAGAAGAGTGCACTCCACGAAAAATTTGGCAACTTCTGCGGCTGTACCGTTCGGTAGAGATTTCGCCTCAGCGTAGCGGGTCAAGTAATCGGTCGCTATGATGATCCACTTATTTCCATACGTTGACGTTCGGAAAGGGCCATCAAGTGCATGTCGATCTGCTGAAAGGGCCTTGAGGGGGGTTCAATGGGGTTCAAAAATCCTGCTGATCGGGTCTGAGGGGCCTTTCGTCGCTGACAATCTCGGCAGGTTTTCACATAATGTGCGACATCGGCAGACAGTCGGGGACAGTAATACTTATCTTGAATGCGGCAGAGGGGAGAGTAAACCCGAGAGGTCCAGCTGTCGGCTCGTCATTTGAAGCGTGTAGAACTCATTCGCGGAGACAAGCAGGGAGAACAATGAGGTAGGCTGTTTTGCTCGCTGCGAAGATCTTCACGAGGACGTCATTCTGTACAATGAAGGAAGAGTCCTTGCTTGAATAAAGCGGGGGTGCAGAAGGCTTGCCTTCTGTCAGAAGCTAGCGCCACACTGCGGCGGGCGAAGACGCTCAAGGGGAAGAAAAAAAAGGAGACGTGGCGAAGAGCGCGTGGAAGGGAGAACGGCTGGAACGCGGTCGGCGACGGACGTGGGGAAGATCTGCTGGCTCCCCGAATTTCCAGACTTGGGCCTTAGCCGCAGACGTCCGGACTACCAGACCTGGACAGCCGTCGTCGAGGGCCTGGCCCACCAGACCTAGGCACCGCTGTTCCCTTCCTGTGCGGCAGCTTCAGAACACGGGCCGCCTTTCTATCCACCACGGCATCCCCGGATTACCAGACCTGGGGGCCGCCTTTCTATCCACCACGGCATCCCCGGATTAACAGACCTGGGGGCTGCCTTTCTATCCACCACGGCATCCCCGGATTACGAGACCTGGGGGCCGCCTTTCTATCCACCACGGCATCCCCGGATTACCAGACCTGGGGGCCGCCTTTCTATCCACCACGGCATCCCCGGATTACCAGACCTGGGGGCTGCCTTTCTCTCCACCACGGCGTGCCTGGTCTACCTGACGCTGTCGTCCACCAGAGCGTCGACCTGAGGGCTTGATTGCGCCAACGCCACGCCACACCTCCTCGCCCGACGCACCACCTTTACATTGCACACTCAGGATGATGAACGTTCCGCCGAACGTTGAGTGAACGCTTCCTCTTTGTCCTTCTACCTTTCCTTTGTCTGTCGCGAGTGTTCTCTTTGTCATCTTTCCTGTTTATGTGTTTTTACCTCCTTTTCGCTTAGTTTCTCACAATAGTTTCCTTTTTTCCCACATGCCGCCTGGGTTTATTTCTTCGACCTTTTACGCAGAGATAATGTGAACCTACAGTCCTCTTTCCCATCACAAATTTGGCGTCCACGACAGGATACGGCGGGTTTTGTTTTTTTTCCCTGTGATCAGCGAAAGTTTTTCTTCAGCATGAGTGCGTCAGAGTTGGTTGCTTTAGGCGAGCGCGTGGGCTTGCATGACGCCGAGTTACGCGTGTGGGTGGAGGAGGAGCTACGTAAGGTGCGCGAAGAAAGAGCGGCTGAGCGTGAAGCCACAAAGGAGCGTATGGCACTAGAGGCTCAGATTTCTGAGTTACGAGTGAGGCTTATGGAAGGCGGTGAGCGACTTGCAAATGCTGAACCAAGCGTTCCCAGGGCTGTACCGTTCGGGGCCATCAACCCTCATGGGCTCATTCCCGTTTTCAATGAAGGGCGCGATGATCTTGACGCGTACCTCAAGCGATTTGAGCACGTGGCCACTGGTCAAGGTTGGCCAAGAGACAAGTGGGCCACGGCGTTAAGCGTATGCTTGGGGGGAGAAGCTCTTCTCTCTAGGTTACACCAAAGCTAAGCTAGCGCTCCTGCAACGGTTCCGTTTCACCGCGGAGGGGTACCGCGAAAAATTTCGCCACAGTAAGCCCCACGACGGCGAGACCGGTAGGCAGTACGCTACTAGAGTGTTTAGTTTTTTTATCCTTGGGTGGAAATGAGTGGTCGTGGCAAAACATTCGAGGAGGTTCGCGACATGATTGTCGCCGAAGAATTTCTGAACAACTGCCACGCGAGGCTTGCGATATTCATTCGTGAACGGGACTGTAAGACAGTCGACGAGATCACAGTAGCTGCGGATAATTTTATGGAGGCTCAGCGGCAAACTAATTTGCTTATTTTCAAGGAGAAAGTGGAACCCAACAGCCGGACGTCGAGGGACAGTACTCCGGGATCCAAGACACAGGTGCGATAATTTCTGTGCGATAAGGCGGGACACGAAGCTTCGGACTGCAGGACGCGGCCAAAACAACCGTACCGCATGGTCTGCCGCAAGCAAGGGCACGATGCACAGTCTTGCCGGCGCAAGAACCCAGGAGACCGCGTGGTGTCAGCCTGTTTATGCATCTTTCCAGGCCCTTGGTTGAAGTTTGGCCTGATGTCGCCAGTGTGGATGTGGGTTACCGGCCAGCTGGATTCAGTGTCAGCATGCCTGTGCAGGCAGGCGAGCTGTTTGGGCAGCCGGTTTCTGTTTTGCGTGTTACCGGCACTAACAGTATCGTGGTGCGGAGGGACCTGGTTCCCGGAGCAGCTCTTGCGGGAGATAGAGCTACTCTACTCCTGGCGGATGGCAGTAGTTTGAAGGTCCCAGAGGCGGAGGCCCTCATCTCGTCGCCATATTTCACGGGCGAATCCATCGCTCGATGCTTGGAGACCCCACTGTACGACGTCATCATTGGGAACGTGCCAGGCGCTAAGGAGCCATTTTCCATCAACGGGACGGGGCCGCCAAGACATCTGACTCTCCCTGAATGGACGGGAGAGACTGAAGACTCCACCATGCTGGGAACGGCGAAGGTTGCTCCGGCGCACACGGATGAATTTTTCAATGCGTGGGAGGTGTCCAGTCCCACTTCCGAAAGAAACAAGAGGAGGACACCACACTGGATGTGTGTCGGAGCAAAATTGGCAAGACTTATCCAAGCAGGAACAACACCGCCTATACGTTTCATTTCGAGGGCGGAATTTTATTCCGTTCGTTCCAGTGTTCTCCAGGAAAAACAATACAGCAGGCTGTGGTACCACAAAATTTGCGTAATCATGTCCTAGCACTTGCGCATGAAAGTGCTCTCTCCCGCCATCAGGGCGTCCGCAAGACCACTGAAAGAATGCTTGGTGAGTTTTATTGGCCAGGAGTGCAGGCGGATATCAAGAGGTTCGTAAGGTGTTGCGACGCATGCCAGCGTACACTACCCAAAGGGAAGGTAGGGAGAGCCCCCTTGGGTCGTCTACCGCTCATTGATACACCATTTGATCGAGCGGCTGTAGACCTAATTGGACCGTTGCACCCCACTTCATCCATGGGAAACCGCTATATACTTACGTTGGTGGACTTTGCAACACGATATCCCGACGCGATACCTCTACCGGCGATCGACTCGGCCACGGTGGCAGAGGGTCTTCTGGAAATATTCTCACGGATTGGTTTTCCAAAGGAGGTCCTCTGTGATCGGGCATCGAGCTTTTGTCTTCGTTAATGAGGGAAGTTAATGGAATGCTTGCAATCAGGCATCTGTCTTCCACACCATACCACCCTATGTGTAATGGCTTGGTGGAGCGATTCAACGGGACGTTAAAGAGCATGCTCCGCAAGTTGTCTCAAGAACAGCCCAAAGCTTGGGACCGTCACCTCGCGCCTCTGCTCTTTGCGTACCGGGAGGCACCGCAGGCTAGTCTGGGCTTTTCCCCGTTTGAATTAATTTACGGCCAACAAGTTCGAGGACCTCTGACGATTCTCAAGGAGCTCTAGACCGCGGCCCAGATAAGCGAGTCAGCGAGAACCACATATGGCTACGTGCTGGACTTGAGAGTGGGGCTAGAAGAGACGTTGCGACTTGCGCAACACAATTTGGCGAAGGCACAGAAGTCGCAAAAACTATATTATGACAGGCGCACTACCCGCCGGCACCATCGCGTTGGAGATCGCGGGCTGGTTCTTTTGCCTACGTCACAAAAAAATTGCTAATGCGTTGGAAAGGCTCCTTTATTTTGACCGGCAGGAAGAACGACTTTGATTACTCGCTTGAGGTCGGCCACGCGAAAACATTTTTTCATATCAATATGCTAAAAAAGTATGAAGAGCGTCCGCCGGTGACGGCTCTCCAAGCGTCGTCATTCGTCGTCTTGGAAGTGGTTGAGTCCGAGCAACCTATACCTACCTTCGCTGCGAAGCCGGGTGTCGGCATTGAAGCCATCAAAAGGTCTAATGCGTTAGACAGTTCCCAGGCGGCCCAGCTGGACTCACTGCTGGCTTCGTACGGTGACATATTCTCGGAGTTTCCAGGGCGGACCAACCTTCTTCAATGCCGCTTGGACCTGACGACAAAGGAACCTATCAATACTCCTCAGTACCCGCTGCCGTTTGCCATGAGGGATGTGGTGGAAAAGGAAGTTAGTGACATGTTGGCGCTGGGGGTCATTGAACGCTCCCACTCACCATACAATTCACCTTTGGTCCTTGTGAAGTAGCCGGATAACACATACCGCACTTGTGTCGACTTCCGGCGTATCAATAGTGTGCTCGTTGCCGACGCCGAACCCATCCCGACGACGGACATTATGTTTGCGGAGGTTGGCACTAAGAACTACTTCTCGAAGCTGGACCTCACAAAGGGTTACTGGCAGGTTCCTATCGACGAAACATCTCGACCTATTACTGCCTTTTCGACTCAGTCAGGACACTACCAATTCCGGTATATGCCTTTTGGGATCAAGACCGCGTCTGCTATCTTCACTCGCCTTATGAGATCACTCCTTGTAGGCCTTCCAGATGTAGTTCATTATATATATGACGTCCTAGTCTCAACCGCTACTTGGGAGCAACACTTGCGCACTTTGATAGAGTTGTTTCGGCGCATTCGAGCGGCTGGTCTTACAGTCAAGCCTCAGAAAGGCGAGAATGGTGCGACCCGCGTTATTTTTCTGGGGCATACGTTGGGTGATGGAGCTATCCAGCCGGTAGACGCTATCGTGGCAAAACTGCAACTTGCCGCGAGACCCGAAACAAGAAAGCAAGTTCGGTCCTTCCTCGGTTTGGCTGGCTACTACCGCAGTCTCATTCCCCACTATGCTGATCTCGCTCAGCCTTTAGTCGAGTTAACGCGGAAGACGGAAGGCAACCGTGTACGGTGGACGCCAGAACGAGAACAGGCCTTTGACAGGCTTAAACAAGCCCTGACATCCAAACCAATTGTTAAGGCGCCTGACCTCGCAAATGATTTCATTCTCCGCACGGACGCTTCTGGTACCGGTCTCGGGGCGGTCCTTCTGCATGAGTACGACGGCACCCTTCATCCCGTATCTTATGCGAGTTGACAGCTCCTTCCCCGAGAAACACGCTACGCTAGAGCGAGAGTGTCTTGCGCTAGTTTGGGCGGTAGAAAAGTTTTTTATCTTCCTTTATGGACGCATGTTCACTATTCAAACGGACCATCAGCCCTTGGCATACTTGGCTCAGGCCAAGCACTTAAACAGCCGGGTGTTGCGTTGGAGCCTTGTACTACAAGAGTACACTTTTCATATTGAACATATCAAAGGGTCCGCGAATGTTGGTGCTGACTATTTGAGCCGGGCATGAATGACAGAAGTGTTCTCATCCTGTAACTCTTGTACATAAGGGTCAATGTAAATCATGTTTTGTGAGTGTGTTCCGGGCTTCTCCTGTTGTGTTCTATTGTGTCCCCTTATGTTTGGTTGACTGCCGTGTGTTCAGTGTTTTGTAGTCCGAACTGAGGTTGTGAGAACCGTTGGAGCCGTTCATCGTGCGTGTGTGGGGTGATGTGATGTGATGCGTGCTCAACAGTGACCAGTGTCTTCTCGTCGCGTCTTCAACTTCTGTCTTGTGTGCCGCTGCCCCACATTGTAATTTTTTCTTATGGAAAAAACTCTGAAAAGGTGGCTTTTGTCAGAAGCTAGCGCCACACTGCGGCGGGCGAAGACGCTCAAGGGGAAGAAAAAAAAAGAAGGAGACGTGGCGAAGAGCGCGTGGAAGAGAGAACGGTTGGAACGCGGTCGGCGACGGACGTGGGGAAGATCTGCTGGCTCCCCGAATTTCCAGACTTGGGCCTTAGCCGCAGACGTCCGGGCTACCAGACCTGGACAGCCGTCGTCGAGGGCCAGGCCCACCACACCTAGGCACCGCGGTTCCCTTCCTGTGCGGCAGCTTCAGAACACGGGCTGCTTGGTCTTCTCCGCTGCTTCCCGGACTACCAGACCTGGGGGCCGCCTTTCTATCCACCTCGGCATCCCCGGGTTACCAGACCTGGGGGCTGCCTTTCTCTCCACCACGGCGTGCCCGGACTACCATACCTGGGGGCTCCTGTCTCTCTCCACCACAGCGTGCCCGGACTACCTGGCCCTGTCGTCCACCAGAGCGTCGACCAGAGGGCTTGATTGCGCCAACGCCACGCCACACCTCCTCGCCCGGCGCACCACCTTCACAGAGCACACTCAGGACGATGAACGTTCCGCCGAACGTTGAGCGAACGCTTCCTCTTTGTCCTTCTACCTTTCCTTTGTCTGTCGCGAGTGTTCTCTTTGTCAGCTTTCCTGCTTATGTGTTTTTACCTCCTTTGCTCTTAGTTTCTCACAATGGAGTTTCCTTTTTTCCCACATGCCGCCTGGGTTTATTTCTTCGTCCTTTTACGCTGAGATAATGTGAACCTGCAGTCCTCTTTCCCATCACACCTTCCAAGTACTCGATGAGGCTTTTTTGGGTAGGGGTCTGAATGTTGCTGCTGTGCAAAAGAGACGGGGTTGATGGGTTCCAAGAAGGTGTCCTCATCGTCGTCCGGCGGCGGTGCATCTACAGGGGATCGTCAGAATGCTTGCACCCGGACTTGTAAACGACGGTGACGTTAAACTCGTGGAGGCGCAGACTCGTTCGAGTGAGGCGTCCAGAGGAATCCTTCAAATTGGCAACCCAGCAGAGTGCATGGTCATCGCTGACCACCTTGAACGGTCGTCCATACAGGTAGGGGCGGAATTTCGACGTAGACCAGATGATGGCAAGGCACGCCTTCTGAGTTGTCGAAAAGTTAGCCTCTGCCTTGGAAAAGGAATGGCTGAGTATGCGATGCCTTTCTCCAGCCCGTTGCTTTCTTGGACGAGGACGGCGCCTAGGCCCACTCTGCTTGCGCCGGTATGAACTTCATTATCTACATTTTCATCAAAATGCGCGATGATCGCTTGGGACTGTAAACGAAACTGAAGTTCTTTGAAGGCTTCTGCTTGCGGCGCTTGCCACCTAAATGGTACGTCTGCCTTCGTCAGTTGGGTCAGAGGCTCGGCGGTGCTCAAAAAGTTTTTCACGGATCGTCGGTATTAAGCGCACAGTCCGAGGAATCTGCGCATTTTGTTCTTATCGGCTGGTGGTGGAAAAAGTGCAATAGCAGATGCTTTCTGCGGGTCTGACGCGTACTCTCTCCTTGCTAATTATGTGGCCTAGAACCAGCAGACCTTCATAGGCAAAGTGGCGCGTCTCTGCTTTCAAGGTCAGGCCGGATGCCTTGATTGCCTCTAATACTTTTCAAAGCCTTTTTAGATGGTGTTGAATGCGTTAGGCGAAGACAGCCAGGTAATCTAAATATACTAGGCAAATTTCCACTTGAGGCCTGCCAGCGCTGTACCCCTTACTCGCTGAAACATCTCTGCTGCGGAATAGAGACCAAATGGCGTCACCTTGAACTCTAAGAGGCCATCCGGCGTAATGAATGCTGTCTTCTCGCGATCTCTTTCATCAGGTTCAATTTTCCAGTAGCCGCTCGCGCGGGTCCATCAATGAGAAATACTTTGCGATGCAGAGCCGATTCAGTGTGTCGTCGATTCGGGGGAGGGGTAGACGTCCATCTATGTTATGCTGTTTAAGCGGTGGTAAACGACGTCCTCAGAATCGAAGTGCACCGTCTCTCTTCTTCATTAGAACAGCCGATGCCGCCCAGGGACTCTTCGATAGCTGTATGCCGTCGCCTCGATTGATTTCCTCCTCTTGGTCCCAGATGGCTGGTCTTTCTCGCGGCGACACATGGTAGGGGCTCTGGCGGATAGGTCGGGCGTGCTGGTTGGTTATAATGATATGCTTGGTAATCGGCGTTTGTCGGACCTTCGGCGATGACGAGATGCACTCGCTGTAGCTAAGAAGCAGATTGCTGATCTGGCTTTGTCTGTTGCAGGGCAGGGTTGAGTTTAGGCCGAAAACGTGCTTGCGATCTAAGGTGACTCTTCTGAGACTCTATCGGAGAGAGGGGAGGCGTGACGAACGTCGGATAGCTCATCAAGCAAAGCAATCGCCGTTGCTTTGTTAACGTGCTGGTATTCTTCGCTGAACTTCGTCTGCAGCACTTCTGCCGGTCCGTTGCGGAAATGTGTAATGTTTCTTGCGATGCCGATTCTACGCTCTAAATAACGCCGTGTTCTGCTCGATGAGGGCTTCCATATTATTGGCATCCGTTGGCACCTACGGTAACAATGACGCTTAACAGGGGTGGGACGCTCAATATTTCAGCCAGGGCATTAAGGACAACATGGCGCTCCATGGTCGTCAATGAAGGGATGGCATAGTCCGTCGAAAGCGTGATGAGCTTGCAACGCAGGTCGATGATCACCGTATGCTCATTAAGGAAATCCATGCCGAGTGTCACGTCGCGGGATCACTGTTGTACGACTATCAAGGTCGCAAGATAGGTATGTCCCTTAACGGTCACGCGCGCTGTGCACCACCCCGATGGCGTAATCAGATGGCCTCCGGCTGTGCAAATTTGCGGGCCATCCTAGGCGGTCGTGATTTTATTCAATTGCGCAGTGAATGTTCCACTCATCAGAGAATAATAATAGGCGCCCGTGTCGACTAGAGCCCTAACTTTGCGGCCGTCGATACTCACTTCTAAGTCTGATGTCCTGCTCTTGTGTTGCACGTCATCCTCGGCGTCAGGTCACGGCTTCGTTGCGCATGTGAATCGTGGGTAGGGCGTGTCGGCGAAGCTTTTCTGGGTGGCGGCGTCGTTTTGAAGGCAGTTCGCCTCGTGGTCGAGGTTGTCATTGTGTGGGATGCTGGCGTAGTGGATGCACTGCCTTCATGCAGCGTGTTCGGTGGCGTATATTCGTCGCTTAGCTGGTGAGCAACCTCACCTCTCACCTCCAAAGCTTGCTTTCCTTACTTCCCCCTGCAGGGGCTGGGGGACCTTCCGCGTACAGCCGCTGGGTATGTGCGTCCCGGCGATGCAAACGGTATGGTGAGCCGCGACTGGGAGCGGGACAGACGACTTGACGACACGTACTCCTTCTGCACATGAAGTTGTTGATTTCCCGTCGTCTCCAGCCGGCGAACGGTCTTGGGTTGTGTCGAGGGCGAAACAACGCAGGTTAATGCGTCTGTGCAGGAAGTGACGAAGTATGTAGCCAGCATAGCCACAATGGAAGCACAGTAGGCGGTTGTCGGGAGTGCTTCATTCGTCACATTTTATATAGCCTTTGCTCGATCGTAAAGTGGGCGTGCGGGAGCTATGGATCGTCGTTCTTGAAAGGCTAGTTCCCTTCGAAGAGGGCTTGGGGTGTCTCGTCGGGGCGCGGGATTGTTTGGTGCAGCGCCTTATGACATGGTCTTCGGGTTTATGGTCGTCGGAGTCGGTGTGCCAAATGCTTGGTGCACTTCTTCCCGTACCATGTCCATGATATTCGCTGCTTGTGCGGACGATCTCACGGATGATGCCCCGTATGCTGTCATTGGTGGTCGTTAAGGTATCCACATGGCCCATAGAGAAGACTCGTTCTGTCCGGTTGTACTGCCAAGCCCTGATGTCGAAGGTCTTCTCGATTGTACAAGCTTCTGTTATAAAATCGGCCACTGTCTTGGGCGGGCTTCGGAGGAATCCCGCGGAAAATTCTTCTCTGACAGCCCGCTTCAAGAAGCGCACCCTTCTCCTCTGTCATGTGAGGGTCAGCGCGTCAGAACCGACGACACATCTCTTCGACGTACACTAGGAGGGTCTCATTGGGAAATTGGGTGCGCGTCCCGAGAAATAATTAGGCTCTTTATTTGCGAACATTGCTTGTAAGTGTTTTCAGGAGTTCTTTTCAAAATTCCTTCCACGTTCGCAAAGAAGAGTCGAGATTCTCGTACCAGGCTTTAGCTGGGCATCCAGGACGAAAAATACGTACCGTAGTTTTCCTTGGTCGTCCCATCGGTTGAATGTCGCCACACGCTCAAACTGGTCTAACCATTCCTCGGCGTCTTCATGGGGTAGAGCACTAAATTCAGGTGCATCACGTGGCTTTTGAAGAACGAGCGGTGATGATGCAGCGTCGCCCTCCATCTTCGGTAGCAATGCAGGTCCAAAGTGCAGCACCTCCACAAGTTGTCACATAGTGGAGACGGCAGTCGAAACAGTGAGGAATGCAACGAAATGTTCTAAATGAAAACTGTTTTTGGGCTCACTTCCGGCCAGAATGGACTGAATGTCTCGGCGGCGGCGAAAACAACTAGCGTGCTCGGCGGTCGTCGACCAGAATGCCCACCACTCTCGACCGTGCTCGATTTAAAGCTGACAACGAACATTGGAGATAAGGAGTGCAAAGTTATTAAAACAATCTAGAATAACGTGCAATCAGCTCTGTCTGGATGCGATCAATCGAGATTATTCTGGTCGCGTCTTGCATCGCGAAGAAAGGTATAAAGCCGCTTGCCGGCACTGTGAATAATGAACAAAGAAACCCTGCAAAGATTCGCGGCAATACTATTTACAGCAAAAAACTGAAAGCCAGCTTCACAGCATAGATAAAAGGGTTAAAAACATACATTGCAGGTCTGAACGACCTGTTTAAAATGTACAGAAGTGTAGCTGCTTCGCAAAAGGAGAAGCGCAAGCAATTGTGCTAAATTAGGCACTGAAGAGAAGGCGACTCACGTTTCGAGCCTCAATATAAAATGTTAGCCACAACCGAAGAGAAGCACCGGTAGCCTTCAGTGCTAGAGGCAAGTCCGTTGTAGTGGTGCCAGTATTATGATGTGAGCGAAGTAAAGGACTGCTAGTCATAATGCTTACATCACATTATGCCACTCTGAAATCGTAATGTAGCCGGTAAAAGATGAAAGCAAGCGAATGTACACTTTCACTAGGCACATGGCGGCAGTAATAAAACAGTTTACGGAGAAAACAGCCGTGAAACTTTTAGGGCAACAAACAAATACAGGCGTTCAAGTATTTCTCTATAGCGTTCGAACGATGGGCTCCGTTAAAGAGACGTGACAATTCCTGCTGCCTAGCGGTGCCGCTAAAGATTTTTAATGTATCAAGTATTAAACACCGTGGTCACGTGAAAGCTTGATAAGGGAAGTTATCAAAGTCTACGCCTCTCATAAATGAGACAAATGTACTTCCGTGTGCGCCGTCAGAAAGGTACAGAAAAATGTGTTGCATCCAGCAGCTTCTCATAGATATTGTACTGCATCGTTATCATAACTGACGAGGATGAACTCGACTGTTATATGTTATACACGAAGTTATGTAAGTCTGTTGAATGCGAACACCTGCGGTTCAAAATTCGTGAATAAATTCTTGTACGCCACACGTAGAGCACTGCTCGGCCCTGATTATTCCGCCCGGGCCCGCTTTATCGAAGCCCGAGCCCAGCCCAGGCCCACGATACCAAGCCCGGGCCCGGGCGTACATGACCGAGCATTACCCGGGTCCGGCCCGGGTCCATGGTTCGAAGCCCGGCCCGGGCCCGGGCGTTCATTGCTTAAATTAGCCAGGGCGCGCGTGTTCATGACCTGGCCTGTTCCGGGCCCGCTAGATGATGTTTGTTGTTGATGATGATTATTATTGATGCCTTGCGCTTTGTAGCGGGCGATCAGATGGAAAATCCGGTGTGTACATGCATCGAAACTTTGCTTTACCCTCGGTTGTAGCTCAGCGGTTAAGCTGTTGCTCTGTTAAGCCCAAGGACGCGAGGGCGATTCCCGCGGCCACGGCGGCCGCATTTCGATATGGGCGAAGTGCAACAACACCCGTGAACTTATATTTATGTGCCCGTTAAAGAACTCCACGTGGTCGAATTTAATCCGGTCCCCAGAATGGCGTGTCTCGTAATCATATTGTGGTTTTGGCACGTAATGATTAGGAATATAGATTAGATGTGGTACATGTACATGTGGTACATGAAAAGTCCTTACAATAACAGCATATAGTGACAATAAAACGTAGCAACAAAATTTTTTAAAAGGAGTGTACAACTAAAAAGGAAAAGCGAATAGAAGCAAACCATGGGCATATTCTTTCATGCTTTCTACACTCGCGTTGGAAACATTGTTTACACATTTTTTTAAAAACAGGCTCTTAAATATTAATTTGTTGCTGCAAGATAACAAAGTTTTTTCAATTATTATATTTTTATATTTCATCAGCAAAAGCAGCGGAAATAATAAATCCTTCATATTCTAACGTCGACTCGGAAACGTAATCGCCACGTGCAATATAATTATATAATCAACCTGTCTCGAACCATACTTGACGCACCATACTTGACCATGTTTCTCCCATGCTAATGGAATAAAGATAGAAAATACGCCTAAAATAACACCCAGTGACACAAAAAGACCGCACCCAAAAACGATGCCACAGGCATATGAGTCGGAGAAGGCCAGCAAAAGGCAAACATTTACATGTTCTTGTGCAAAAGCAACAGGTTGTTCAGGATCTCCGGCTTCAAGAATGTCCGCCTCTCTAGGAATACGTACCCAGGTGCACTAAAATTGCGTTCGCTACTGGCGCTCGTGGATGGGTTGCAAAGTACTGTTTTTGCAAGAAATGAAAGCCCTCGGTATTTCATCCAGTCGTCTTCCCACCATTAAAGCAGTTTCTCAATGTCCTCACACGAGTCACTGCCCCGAAGAAAACTTTCAAGCTCACTGTCGGCTGGCTGAGTTTTCGCAGCATCGTGCCAGTCCTCAAATTCTTCAAGGAACGTACCCCTCGCTGGGGGTTCATTATCCAGCTGGTCAGCGGTCGTTTCTCCTTGAGGAAAACAGAGATGCACATCAATGAACAATTCACGTACTCTGTCGTGAAGTTTTCCTCTCCTGCTCATCAAGCACGGGGAGGTGGCGGAAAGGCGGCCACAAGAACGGTGCGATTTTGTGAAGCTCTCTTATGAGCATTTTTATTGCAAGTAATTCTAGCGTCCTCGACTTGAGATTGCACACTTCTGGTGTCTGTCGAAGCAGCAGTAAGGTGTTCCTTGAGGTTTGTATAGTACATCAAAACAAGGGGCAGCTTTACAACTTTGCCCTGCTCAAGCTTTTCGCTGGCCTCCTTAAGGGCTCCAAGAATTCGATGACCTCCGTCAAAAGGTCTTATTGACGTCTTCCAAGAATAGATTGCCCCTTGAATTCAGGAGGTTCTCTATCGCATCGTACTTAGTTAGCACAGACTTGATCATGGCGAGCTTCGAATTCCACAGCGTGCTTATCTCCTGGCACACACCGTGTGGGAGCTGGCTCGTCAGTCCGCTCAGTTTTAAATAATTCCCGACAGCCTTCACCTTTTGGGGTTGTTCCAAAAGGTCGGACAGTTCCTGAGTGAGGTACCCGTTATGAAACGCGTTCCGAATAACGGTGTCCAAGATGTTAGCAGAGCAGTTCATTCTGGCGTACGAACGCAGCTCGCTAATTACGTTGGCACCCTGGTCTGTCACGAACACCACATTGCTTAACATGCCTTCGTCAATTCCCAACTTCGCACTCCTTCATACAACCTCTTTAGGGATGCTCTCTCCCGTTTTTCTCCCGGGGTGGAAGTTGTAAGTGAACCAAACAAGCCTCCTCAATACCCATTTCACACTCACGTAATGCGCCCTTGCAGTCATACAGGCTACTTTCTTGTAGCCGTCGGTCCGCATGTCAAGGGTCATCGAGCAGCGACCTTCCTACATCGCTGACTGGATCTCAGGCATCACTGCTTCTCGCAGTTTGTTTGCAACTTCAGACAACCTCCGAGAGAGCGTCGTAGGATGCAGAATCACGGTTTCTGCGGATATGCTCCCGTACTTGGCACCGATAGCAATTAGTTCGTCGGTAACTTTTAGAAATCCGCCGTCTCAAACAACGTCAAATGCTTTTACGCAGCACTTAGCGCAAGAAGTCGTCAGATTCCCCTTTACGGTAGATGAAACGTCGGTTGCTTCTCGGTGAAGAACGAAGTAATGGCAGCGGTGCATCTGCAGCCTTGCACTTGTGGCGGTACATGTGGGACGTTCCTGTCTTCCCGCCATCATATGCGAATAATGCTTTGAAGCTTTTGCACTGCACATGCCCTACTGGTGATAGGGTGTGCACGTCAACACCTTCCAAGAAATGTTTCCAAACTTGACTTTTCTTAACTTGCTTAGAGAAAAGGTTTCGCTCCCCGGGAGCGAGCTTATAATAAAGCTGCATTCATGGTGCCACGTGTACATGAGACAAATTACGAACTATATAACGCCGATAACCAACACCTTATAAGCATCCGGGCGCTCAGACGAGCTACGACAGAAGAGCAAAAGCCTTTTATTTCCTTTCGTTTTCAGTAGATTGCGACGTTGGGCCCATGTTACGCACGAAGCAGTTCCTCGCAGGAGGTTCTTTATGGGTGGGCCGCGCTCTGCGGCCTGCGCATGCTATGCATAGCCGGCTGTCGCCTAGGAACGGATGCCGTCTCTGACGCTTCTTCCTTCGCGCGCCTGTTATTTCTGCTCACGATCGTTTTTGGGGAAGAGAAAAAATTTACAACTTTGGGGGGGGGGGGACCTGTTTTTCGCTATTTTTTACTGAGGTGTAATATGAGCCAGCTTTTTGCACGTGCCACTTCAGCATGGCACAAAATATCTTAGGCCATGCAATGCATAATATTCGCGTGTGATCGAAGGCCCGACTTACGCATTTTAAGGAGTGGGCCCGCGGCCCCAAGCCCGGGGCCCGGCCCACGCCCGCGCTTTCAAGCCCAGGCCCAGCCCGCGCCCGCCGGAAAACGCTTCGGATGGTCCGGCCAGCGGGCCAAGCCGAGCCTGGGCTTTCGGGTCGGCCCGGCCCGTGCAGTGCTCTACGGCACATCACTCCAAGAATATAAAACCGAGCGCCGGCGGAAATTTATAACAACCCTTGAGCATGACCTGCGTCAGGTGACCAGAGCAGACGAAGCACCCTCTCAGCAGAAGAGGATTTGAGCACCCTGAGATAGTATTTGGTCACTGCCTCATATAAAGCCAAAAACTAATCCCCAGCCCTTGGGCCCTAGTCGCTGGGCAGCAACTCACGAAGATGGTGGTTAGAAGTGCGACGCTGAGGAGAGGCTAAGAATTTCTAGCTCTGGACAGACCTGAATTGTAAACTGAACGTAGAAATATTTAACGCTAGAACCTTACCTAGTTGGGCTCGCCTGGCAGTGTCGTTTAAAAGCTAAGCGCTGTCAAATAGGATGTCACAGTGCTTAGTGAGATTAGAAAGAAAGATGAAGCACAGGCAACGCTAAACGGTGGGGCACCTCCCGTGTTATCGTAGTTTAGCGGGAAAATGAGAAACTTGCGTCGGAATCTTCATCAACAGTGATATATTTGGAAACGTAGATGAATTCTATACGATTAACGAGAGAGTGGCAGTTATAGCAATTAAGATTTATAAGAGGTACAAACTAAGAGCAGCACAAACTTGCGCACTACATTCAATTATGATGAGAAATTGGCCGAAAGCTTCAACGCAGACGTGGTATCAGTAATGAGTAAAGTAAAAACACATTGTACAGTACTGATGGGCGACTTCACTGCTAAAGGATGCAAGACGCAGCCAGGAAACCAGACATAGGGCGACTGTGGCCTAGGTTTTATTACTAGCACACGGAAGATTTCAGTACAGTGCGCAGAATGAGCTATTTTACGACTCAATATTGCCTTCTGCCAGAAACGGGTGAACCGGAACATCACACGGGGGGCTCCAATGGCGAGACTAAACGAAATAGACGAAATAGAAGGCTAACATCATCTTAATCCACTAGAAAGGAATATAACGGAATTGAAAAATTAGAAAGAGATGAGGCCCCGCCGCGGTGGCTCAGTGGTTAGGGCGCTCGACTACTGATCCGGAGTTCCCGGGTTCGAACCCGACCGCAGCGGCTGCGTTTTTATGGAGGAAAAACGCTAAGGCGCCCGTGTGCTGTGCGATGTCAGTGCACGTTAAAGATCCCCAGGTGGTCGAAATTATTCCGGAGCCCTCCACTACGGCACCTCTTCTTCCTTTCTTCTTTCACTCCCTCCTTTATCCCTTCCCTTAAGGCGCGGTTCAGGTGTCCAGCGATATATGAGACAGATACTGCGCCATTTGCTTTCCCCCCAAACCCAATTATTATTATTATTAAAGAGATGAGCTTACCGACAGTTGCCTACAAGGAACTTGCTAACATACAAACTAATAGAATTAGAAGAACTTTTTACCTTAGTCAACCAAAAGACCAGGCTGGCTAGTGTGGGACCTCGACAATAGGTTATATTCACACTTACCATAAGGTTATAAAAATTCGCAGAATATAAGAAATCTCCATAAGCACCATTCATAAATTACGAAAAGCTTGCGGCTCTGCGAAACCTTAGCATCCATGCAGGCATTGCGCGAGTTGGCTTTACAAGAGGCATATATATGCAAAAGTACCGGAAGATATCTGTAGCGGAGGCGCGGCCACCATAGTCTTCCATGAAGAAGTAATAAAATTGAAATATTTAAGTGTGTCAGGCTAGGATATATAATTTCTCCAGTATTATTCACCACGTTTTTCGTTACGTATTCAAGATCTGGATTAGGAAGAGCGGAAAATAAGATTGAAAACTACTTTAGTAACCTGCGATTCGCTTATGACATTCCCTTGCTAATTATCTAAGTGGACAATAATCAATGTAAAGAGTGATCAATGGTCTCTATACGCACGGAAATTGGTCCAAAATTACCGTGCAGAAAACTGCTGTAATCCTCAAGAGTCTCGGCAGAAAGCTGTCAGGGTTTTCACTTCGCAAAAAAATTATAGTGCGAAAGCTTTCTGTAATCTGCAAAGGTATATTTTGTCCACCATGAAGGGCGCGCTTAATTATGGTTTAACATCGATGTTGGTCCAAATCTTCCAAGATCAATTTTTGGGTTGGCAAGGGCCAACTTTGGAGGTTACCATCTTTTTAAGCGCGCTAATTTTGGCTGGATATCGATTTTGGTCGCAATCTGCCAAGGTCTAATTTCGGGGGTATGCTGGCTATATTTGGAGGTCACCATCGTTTTGGGCGTGGTCAATTTTCAAGCCAGCTGAGCGAAATTCGGAGATAATTATGTGTTCTGCTTCTTGTTAACTTTTAGCTTAACATGGCATTCCTGCTTCTAAGCAACGGCACATGAAAGGTCCAAGTAACAAGTTTATTGGGCAGTGTTGGTAAGCGTATGAGTGTTTTTGCACTAAAACCGCAGTTTATGATAGCGAAGCATTATGTGGTACGGGAATACATCTAATTAGGGCAGGTAAGGACAACAGTTCCCAACCGCGAGAATGAATTAACTCGGAGAATTACACTGGCGTGGAGATAATGTAGCAGGTTTGTCGTCATGAGCGCCAGTTTACCAGTATCCGTAAAGTGAAATGTGTGTAACAGCAGCATACTACCAGTGCTCAGCTATGAAGCAAGAACGTTTAGGCATGAAAAGGGCTGAACAAATTGTGGACCACCGAGCTAGCTACAGAAATGAAAATCAATTAAAGTATTTGAGGGACAGGAGGCGTATAGTAGTATAATCGTCTTTTACGCACTGTGAAATTGAAAGGCTTCAGGCAGTACTACCCTCATTTTTATTCGAAATATATTGTTTTCTGTGTATTTGAAACAGCAGCCTGTTTATAAAAGCTAGATGCAGTTTATAAAACATCAGTACTGTTTTGCCCCAATTTGCTACTTGTTATTAAATTTGGAGCACGGCGCGCTCGTTCTAAAAATTCCGCGCTTTCAGTTTCACTCTACATCAGTATCTGTCACCGTTTTCTCACCATCGCCCTTGTTACCATGAACGAACGTTTGAAAGATAACCTTGACAGGCAGTGGTGATGTGATTGACGCAAGACTTTTTTCTCTTATAAGCAGTCGTTAAACTCAACTAATCAAAAATACGGCTTAAAAAAGTGCACAACTGAAAGTAACGAATCAAGGCGCGTTACGAAGCAACAGCCAAAGAAAGTAAATAAATACGATGATCGCTTATTTTATATTAGTACATGCCATTATTGTGTACCATTTTTCTGTCAGTTCATCGATTGTTCTAGAGCCAAGAGCAAGAAGGAATCAATCCACTGTTTGGCCGTGACAGGTAAACATTCAGTGGTTGCACGGATAAATGGAGGATCTTATTTTCTGCGTGGCAGAATTGCTAATAAGGGATTGAAAAGCGGTCCTGAAATAGTTCGGTATCCTTCAGCAGGTGGTGGTAAAACACATACTTAAGAAGTCAGTAATTTTCTCTCTACAGATGGCCAGTGTCATCGCTAGCCACAGATGGGAGGTACTCCGAGCACTACGTATCCTTGGGTAAGCTGAGTACAATATTTCTACGTCAGCTAAGAATTTCAGTTTTGTATATGCAAATAACTCCTAGCAAACGTTCTTCCCGACAGATCAACCGAATCTGCGGCAGAACCATGCATTTTAATTGTTGAAACTACAAACAAAATTTCTGAATAGGAGCCTGTGGCCTCTAAGCTCCAGACTAGCAAAACCTACCGTCACATGATGCAACCGTGGACAGCCTCAGTACCGTCAACTAAAAAATGCATGTTATATGATTAGCTAAACATAGCATCAAGATGCATAAATGTTTGCGAACATTCGTGCATGCGAATAAAATAAAGAGAAATGGCAAAAACAATTAAAAAAGTGAAAAACTATCCCAGAGCTCCTTAAACTGTCATGTACAGTATTGCCCCATTAGGATGTCACTATCGTTAGAAAATTAATTACGATGCTTTCGAAATACTGCAGTCAGAGTATTTTTTACCTCGACAGGAATCCCTGCCGGTGCAATGCAGGAGTCTATATTTAAATACAACGAAACTTGGTAAGTGCACAATCGCAACACGTTCTCTCTCTGAGTGGCTGATATCCTTGAACAGCAAATATTTCAACTTTAGTCATGCTTACTGCTTACTGCTTAGTCACGCGTACTGTGTGCTTCAGCTACGTTTTCACTGATTTCTCATGAGAAAACAGCGTTTGAAAGACAGAATGTTTTAAAACGTGCAGATTTTTATTTCAAACACTGTTAGAGATGCGTCGGTGGAATTTGTGCAACTGGATTTTGCAGCAAAACGAACGTTATGCACCTGATTTCGGTCTAAACTAAAGAAATTCTTTTTTTAATACACAACTTTATAATTCTATACAGAAGGTTGTTTACATGTGAAGTGAGCCCTGTTGATATATTTTCTTTCGCCGAATTATGTTTCAAAGAATCGAGGATCACAAGGCGCATTTCAAAGCTCATTAGCAAGCTTTCCCGCAATGCACATTCATATAAAATAGTGACAATCGCACTTCTTATGCATCAACTACAGGCGCTATTTTTGTATTTGACGATGCAGAAGTTAACTTATTTCGGCAATGATACAACGCAAAGTGACGCCATTCTATAAATATGCAATGCGAGACAGCCAGCTCATCCAGCTTTCAAACACGATTGTGGTCATTCGATATTGGGAACCACTTTGCGAATTAAGAAAATTTGGAGTACTGCCCCATCTCCGATATTAAGGGCCTCCAGATTCACAATATAGCCTTGCTCGCCAAAATATGAAATGTAAAATTTGATTAGTAAGTTTTACAAATTACTCGGTGAATTTTTTAGCTATATCAAGCACAAAATGTCTGGCGTGCTTTAGGATTTCGCAGCATAGATTGCATTGGTGCATCTCTCGCAGTTTTCTGAATGTAAATGTGTAAATGTTAAAAAAAGCCCATATATTTGTTATTTCGTGGAATATTCGTAAATACCAACTGCATTCAGGTGTTCAGTATCTGATCTGAACAGCATTAATCGTTCATACTTGTTTCTGAGAGCGCCAATCAATGTCCTTTGTTTCGCTGCACTAAAGATAGCAAGTCGTGCAGTTGTTCCAAGGCTTCGGAGATAATTCACTATGAGATGATCTTTTCGGAGAATGAGCGCTGGCAAGAAGACTACCCATCGAAGCGGTTACAAATCTCGAAACATGGAATATAAATAACTGGCTCTGACGGCACGAAACAGTGAGCTTATAATAAAACCGGAGGCCTATTTGAGCTTTTCTTTATTGAAGCAATATCTCCAGTGACCTGAAGTTCTTGCTCATTTTTTTCACTAAGAAAAAAAAACGGAAAATTGTTATCCCCTGGTTTTATTTTCGAAACGTTTATCTTTCGAATAAAACGGATCCCTTAGTGCTTTGTTTAACTGTGCATAATAGTAGTTTGTGGCAGTAAGCATTGAATGCAACACCCGCATCAAATGATGCTAGCCTAGCAGTAGGAATGAAGAAGCTATCGGGCAATAAATCATTGGGCTCAGTGAAAAATACGGAGAAGTTTCGAAACATACGAAAACATAATAAAAAAAGATAATTAAGGTGCGTTCGTTTCAAATTTTTTATTGACTATGCGGACGCAAACGGCTGCAGCAACCACGCAATTTATTTGAAGAATCTGTTTCGTATCGATTTTTTAAAGTAACGTAGACTCGTCTTTCACCTCTGTAGCCGTTTATATTTCTTACGGTTATTTTACTTTATTTCATGTAACAGAGATTCATTCCTTTTCAGCAATACAGTTAAAACTCCATCTAGCGAAAACAGATTTTAGGAAGTTCTCGATCTGATGAGGAAATTTTGATTCTCCGGCCAGTTCGAATGGTGTCAATGTTCTCACGGTACCGAAATAATGAAAGAACCGTGAACATCATTTCTTATGTAACGAAATTTATACTGCAATAAATGATTAAACAATTGGCCACGGATAAACAATGTTAAACCTAGTTAGTAGAGCATCCTATCGTTTGATTGGTCTTTCTTTTAATTCCAATTTACCTAATTAACGCTAATGAATTCGGGTCGCTTGTAAGACCAGTGCATTCAGACTTGACCTAAGCTTTCCAACGGTACAGAACTGGGTGCTATAGCGCAAAGTTCGGTTTTTATTCCTCATTACCGGTAATTTATTCGGGCCACTAACTAGAACAGCGCATTTGCATTCAGCCTAAGCTTTCCAACGGTATATAACTCGATGCTATAGCGCGAAGTTCGGTGAATGACAATTTTCTCAATGACACTAAATAATTCGGGTTGCTAAACAGCACAGAGCATTTCCGCTCAACCTGTTTTCAGCGGTATATGACTCGGTTCTATAACACAAAGTTCGGTTTTATTTATAAGTATTTAATTAACACGAATAAATCTGGCCCCGTAATTAGTCGACATAAGCGCGTAATAAACCAATATTCCAAACTTATGGTTCATATTGTTACGTGGTGGCAAGCCAAGGAAAGCACGACATGATGACAGAATGAAGATAGGATTTAATGGCTCAAGGGCATAGCGCGAGCACTCCGTCCCGCGCCACTGCACTCTTCTTCGTCTTCATAACATGACCCCGGTCCTCAGAGCGATCGTCCCGATCGATCGCTTGAATTACGAATGGTGAGGTGACGATGAGGATGATCAGGAAGGATAGGAGAAGATGAAAGGCTTGCCACCAAGATGAAGGAGATGATCTGGTGGACGGTTGCCCCCGGAGCTTCAGGTCCAGCGGTCGGTCACCCACAGCCGAAGGTCAAGGGTTGAGGGATCGCCGCACAGCCTGGGCGGGGGTCCCGTCTTGGTTCGGGTCGTAGTCGGGTCATCGCACGTCAGGTCCTGGTCGCCGTGTCTTGTGTTCGGGGCTGGGGACGGGGCGGGGGGAAAGCGGCTGGTCGGTTCTGGTCAGTTCGAGCTGGGGTTGAGCCGGCGGCGGAGCTTAGGTCCCCTCGGCCGACGACGAAGGCGAGCAGAAGACGGCGATGCTCCGGGGACTAGGATGACGATGAGTACCCAGCACCTCACACCAAATGTTACGTGGTATTTTTTTGTATTTCGCGGGCATCTGCAGAAAGCAGTGTAATGGCGAGAAGAATTGTAAGCGAAGGTCACGTATGGAAAGGCAATGTCCCAGTCCCGATGGTCCGGGGAAACGTACATTACGAGCATATCCATGAGAGTGCGGTTGAGGCGCTCTGTAAGACCGTTGGTTTGGGGATGATAGGCGGTGGTCAGCTTATGTTTTGTTGAGCAAGAACGGAGAATGTCGTCGACAACTATAGAAAGAAAGCAACGGCCGCGGTCGGTGAGAAGTTGGCGGGGTGCACCATGACGGAGGATGAGGTCGTAGAGGAGAAAATCGGCCACGTCGGTAGCAGTACGTGTGGGGAGGGCCCGCGTGATGGCATAGCGAGTAGCATAATCTGTCGCAACGGCAATCCATTTGTTTCCAAAGGTGGACTCCGGAAACGGGCCCAAAAGATCCAAACCAACACGATAGAATGGTTCAGGGGGCACATCAACAGGCTGGAGCAAACCCGCGGAGAGCGTGGCGGGACGTTTCCGGCGCTGGCACTGGTCGCAGGCACGAACATAGCGGCGGACGGACTGGTAGAGACGGGGCCAAAAGAAGCGACGACGGACAAGGGCGTATGTACGCGAGACACGCAGATGTCCAGCTGTGGGGAGGTCATGGAGCTCTTGGAGGACGTCGTTGCGCAGATGCTTCGGGACAACGAGCAGTAGGTCTGGGCCGGCCGGGTTCAGGCTTCTGCGGTAGAGTGTGTCATGATGAAGTACAAACCGGCGCAGGGCAGGGTCAGATGGAGAGGTTCTGTGGCGGGAAATAATAGAGCGGAGCTCGATATCTCGTCGCTGCTCATCGCCAAGGTGAGTAAGAGCAGAGAGCGAGAAGAGGTCAGCGGCGGTGTCACTGCCAGAATGATCAGAAGAGCTCACGGGATATCGGGAGAGGCAATCAGCATCAGTGTGTAGCCTACCGGACTTATATACCACGGTATAGTCGTAGTCTTGGAGGTGTAAAGCCCATCGACCTAGGCGGCCAGTAGGATCTTTCAGTGATGAGTGCCAGCAGAGCGCATGGTGGTCGGTGACAACCGTAAAAGGGCGGCCGTACAAATATGGGCGGAATTTCCCAACCGCCCAGACAAGGGCTAAGCACTCACGTTGGGTAATTGAGTAATTGCGCTCCGGGGCGGAGAGGAGGCGGATAGCGCCGATGCCATAGCCGCTGGCGTCTGTGCGGACTTCAGTGGGAGCTGTCACATCGAAGTAGGCCAGAACTGGCGTGGTAGTAAGCTTCAATATCAAGGTGGAAAACGCGTGTGCTTGGTCGGGTCCCCAGATGAAGGTGGCGTCCTTTTTCAGGAGGTCGGTGAGGGGGCGGGCGATGTCGGCGAAGCCTTCAACAAATCGACGAAAGTAGGAGCACAGCCCTAAGAAGCTGCGGACGTCGTTACAGGAACGTGGCTGAGGAAAGTCTTTAACGGCTCGGATCTTATCAGGGTCAGGGTGCACCCCCGTGTCGTCGACGACGTGACCCAAGATGGCGAGTTGACGGCGCGCGAAACGGCACTTAGACGAGTTGAGCTGCAGGCCAGCATGACGAAAGAGGGAAAGGATCTGAGAAATGTCACTGAGGTGAGAGGAAAACGAGGGCGAAAAGACAATGACGTCATCGAGATAGCACAGGCAGGTGGACCACTTAAAGCCTTGCAAAAGAGCATCCATCATGCGTTCAAATGTGGCTGGTGCGTTGCATAATCCGAGAGGCATAACTTTGAATTGATAAAGGCCATCAGGAGTCACAAAAGCGGTTTTCTCACGGTCCTGTTCATCTACAGATATTTGAAAGTAGCCGGAGCGAAGATCTATGGACGAGAAGAATTTGGCACCATGGAGGCAGTTAAGCGCGTCATCGATACGCGGCAGGGGGTACACGTCCTTTTTAGTGATCTTATTCAGGTGGCGATAATCAATGCAAAAACGCCATGAGCCGTCCTTTTTCTTGACAAGGACGACGGGTGAGGCCCAGGGACTGTGTGAGGGTTCGATAATGTTTTTTTCTAGCATTTTAGTAACTTCCGCATTGAATACTTGACGCTCGGCGTGAGAGACCCGGTAAGGGCGGCGGCGTATGGGAGGGGCATCGCCTGTTTCAATGCGGTGCCTGACGGCGAGAGTTTGACCCAGCGCGGTGTTGTTCACGTCAAAAATATCCGAAAAAGATTCGAGGAGGGCACGAAGCTTGGCAGTTTGATCGGGATGCAGGTCGGTAGCCATCATGGTTGTGAAGGTGTCGGTCGACAGAAGAGACTGCCGGCGCGGTGGCGGCGGTTTCTGGAACTGGGGTAGCGGGCAACGTAGCCACGTGGCAAGGAGCGAGAGGGGATAGCGTAGCGACGCATATGCCGGACGGTAGGACTTGAGAAGTGAGGCCGAAGTTGAGGAAAGGCAGAGAGAGGGCGCTGGCTTGGATGGTGGCAATGGTATGAGGTAAGGCAATGTTACGGGTCAGGAGGAGGTCAAGATTGGGAGTAACGAGATAGTCGCCATCGGGAACTGGGCGAGATGGGGTCAATGGAACAAAAGAGGCGGTTCGGGATGACAGCCGAGGATATGCGGTACTGAATAGTCGCAGTGATACATCACGTGGGTCTGAATCCAGCATTGGAAGGGTGAGGTGTAGAACACCCTCCGAGCAGTCAATGAGGGCGGAATGGTCAGTCAAAAAATCTAAGCCGAGGATAAGGTCATGGGCACAGGTGGTCAGCACGGTGAACTGAACTGGTATACTCTGGCCGGCAATAGTAACGCGCGCGGTACACATACCGTCCACAGCAGGCGTGCCACCATCCGCGACACACACACGGGACGTTGCAGGCGTTAGGACTTTGCGGAGGCCACGGCGGAGGGCAGCACTAATCACTGATACATGAGCACCGGTGTCAATCAGGGCGCGCACAGGAACACGGTCGATAGTGACGTTCAGAAGATTAGGTCGTGTGGTCGAGAGAGGATTTGTAGTCCGGGTCGTTGATGCAGCGTCACCTCCGGGAGCTGCATCACTTAGTTTTCCAATTGGGAGCGGCTGCGTGAAGGCGACTGGGGGGAACGAGAGCGGCGGCCCTGCGGGGACGGAGAGCGGGAGAATCGGCGTGGAGGGGGTACGGCTGGTGCAGACGGTTCGGACGGGGCACGGGTCGAGAAGTTGTGGGATGAGGCGGGACTGTAGAAGGAGGGGGAAGACGTTGCGGGGCGTTGAAGACCATAGACTGCGGCGATGACGGGCGATGTGGCCAATGCGAGAGCACCGGAAGCAAATGATACGGTCGTCCGCCGTGCGCCAGTCATTGGGATTGCGGGAACGGGGCAGAGAATAATAGGTGCGACGAAATGCACAGGGGAGGGGGCTGGGGGGTGTCCGGGCTTCTGATGGCGCACACTGCCGGAGCGAGGTTCAGATGAGCGGGTTCCTGCCGCACGACGGCCCGAATCAGCGACCAAGCGGGCAGGGTTGTATCGGGGACGGAGGGCGGGGATATCACAGGTGCGAGAGCCTCCAGTTCACGTCGGACGATCCGGGTGACTAAATCGGTGACGGAAGGGGCGTCCGAGGGCGTGCGGGATGGTGATCGGTGGTCCTCACAGGAAGATGTCGCGGCCGTGTTGGGAAGGCGAGAAAACGACGGCGAAATGCGGCGGCCTTTGACTTGCTCAAATCGACGGCACTCGTTTATGATGGAGTCAATTGAGGTACAGTCTTTGGAAACAAGCAAGTGGAACGCATCGTCGGCAATGCCTTTGAGCACGTGGCCCACTTTATCGGTCTCACTCATTGCGGCGTCGACCTTGTGACAAAGCGCCAAGATGTCCTGAATGTAGGCCACGTAGCTCTCGGTAGAAGATTGTGCTCGAGTAGCCAGCTGTTTCTTGGCGGCGAGCTGGCGGTCATCAGGTCTACCGAATAGCGTCTTCAACTTTTCCTTAAAGGTGTCCCAACTTGTTAGCTCTTCCTCGTGGATCTCGTACTATACGCGCGCCGTGCCATTGAGGTAAAAGATGACGTTCGCGAGCATTAGCGTAGGGTCCCACCTGTTGTAGTTGCTGACACGCTCGTAAAGGTTAATCCAGTCTTCGACGTTGGAGCCATCTGTGCCGGAAAACGTGCCGGGGTCGCGAGGTGGAGCCATGATGACGAAAGGAGGGGTAGTGGGGGTAGTGGGGCTCCTTGACCGGCCGGGTGGAGCCATGGTGGTAGTCCCGGCCTGACGAGTACTACGAACCTGCGTGGTGTGCGCAGCGTAAAATCCGCACCTCCACCAAAGATGTTACGTGGTGGCAAGCCAAGGAAAGCACGACATGATGACAGAATGAAGATATGATTTAATGGCTGAAAGGGCGTAGCGCGAGCACTCCGTCCCGCGCCACTGCACTCTTCTTCGTCTTCATAACAATATAATGACATGTAGCATGCTTAAGACACATAGCTTTTTAGTAGCGAAATCGACTTAGCATATCTTTCATGCAATGTACGAACATCACGCGTTTTCCGATGTTGTACCCTTGTGAGTAGAGGTAATAATATAAAGACTAGATAATTTCTGATTTGTTTTGTCCACAATGTATCGCACGCAGCTTGCTGGCAGAGTGTGCCAGCAGAAACATCTAGGCGCCCAAGTTATGTCCCTAGCTTTGTTTTGATGAGAGTGCACGCTGCACCACCGGGCCGCTGCACGGAAAAAACGGGTTGTCAGTCAGCGCCTTTGGCTTCGAGTCCGTTTTACCAGACTCTGATTAAACGCCCAAGCGACACGAGACGCATTCGGTGCTTTTAATGCGCGTAAGTACGGGTTATCGGCAACTACCATGCGGAGGTCGCTTTCGGTGCAGCTAGTTACGGTTTTTTGTTTAGAAGGGCCAAAAAATGCCTTTCTCTATTTTAAAAATTTGCCGATATAAAAAAGTAATGGGCGGCTACTCTTTGCTAATTTGAGTTTTAAATGCGGTGTGCTACAAACGGTTACTATAATAATGATCGAATCGCCAAGAGCGACTTGTGCTATTAACACGGGATGTGCATAAGAAATCTGTAGTGATACGACAGGAAGAGCTATAAAATGATCTCCTTGCAGACAAATTAGCCCGATTCCACGCGTCTCATTTTTGTCTATTCAAAGACAACGAAATTTTAGAACCTAATGTATAAGCGAATTTTGTGCGTTCTCTGAAGCGGCGCATGTCGATTTGGCTCTTGTGGCATCAACACATGCATCTGTCGAGAATCGTAATGCCCATTCCGCGCTTTATTATTCTCAATTAAAGGCCAGTGACACCACTCTAAGGACAAAATACAATGCGACGAAGCCAATCTAAGGAATAATATAAGAAGCCCATAATAATTTTCTTTTTATTTCAAGCAACGTCTTTATATATTGATCACTATTGACTACAACTTCCTAAGAGCAATTGATGCGTTTCTTTTTCTTGCGAGTGCTCACAACAGTAGCGATAGTTACCTTTTGACAGGTGAAGTAGCCACGTTTACAACTTTACTTTCAGCCCCAGTATCTTTGGATCCTTGGGTACTTTGACTGCTGAGAAGCTGACTGGTGGCTTTACCGACGAAGGTTAGTGATCCTAGAAAATATATATACGAGCAGCAAAAAAGTTGCTTGAGCGCGACAGGGAGCCTACGTATATGTTTGACAGAGTTCAGCAATACGCTCGCTGCTGTTGCATGTATTTTCATACTGCTCATTTACCAGGTAGCGCCTCGTAATATATAGTATTTAATAGACCAGTTTAGTGCGGAAGTTCTCGTATCATAGGAAAATAACACAAGACAAGCATCAACGTTACTAGAACAAACTCAGTTTTAAAGCTCCGCCAGGTAATGTGTCCCTAGTGGCGGTCGCGCGAACTAATGGCGCTGTGATCGAGTATTGCTCCCTCGCCGTCACCGCAGCCGCGCGTCGTGTGCTTCTCGGCTTCATTTTTTTTGTATTTTGTGCCATCTTGCCTCTCCATGCCGACCTGCTTTTCACCGCGGTGCAATTGGGGGTATCGCAACAATGTCTGGGAGTGTCGCCATTCTTCGGGGCGCAGAAAGACCCCAGTGCTGTCGAACACAGACAGAAGACACGCAAGGCAGGACGGGCGCTGTGTCCGTGTTCTTCTGTCCATGTTCCATAGCCATTTGCCATTTCTCTCGTCGATAAACAATAAACAAACAAGCCCAGGCCAAAATTCTTATTGAAGCACCCCATTGAGTTTAAAAGATGAGAGCAGGCGCTTCGCAGAAAAGATGAAAAATTGACTTCGAAAAGCTATGTTTTTTATCTGAATTTTGAGGAAGACCTGCTAAAACACTATGGTTATGTAGTTCAAGCTCGGATGCTTACCCGAAAGTTGCGGGTTCGACCCAGGCTGTGGCGGTCGCATTTCGATGGAGGCGAAATGCTAGAGGCCTGTGTGCTGTGCGATGTCAGTGCACGTTAAAGGTGCACTAAAGAGGAGTCCGAACTCGTATTTTAACCGCGGGAACTCTATATACACGTTCCGAGGATTCTTAGAAACCCCAAAGTATTTTCTTGTGCGACCGACTGCCATAACTAAATCAGATTAAGCGTCCAGGCTGCCGTTTTTTTTTTGAGCTCAACTCGGTAGGTAGGCGGAGTCAACCAACCCGTGGAGTGCCTTTCAGCCAGACCGGTGGCGGCATTGCTTTCGCTTTTATTTTGTTTTTGGGGTTGTGCGAATAAATAGTTTCAGTCGCAGACAATATAGCCGCAAATTAGGTCCACGGAAATAAAAATACGCGTGGACTCTTTGATTTACGTTAAACTCCGCCGAAGGCAGAGTGGCAACTCGCTACGGGACTGGCGGACGCGTTAGTTGACTCCTCCTACCTACCGCGTTATGTTAAAGAAAAGCGGGAGCCAGGATGTTTAATCCTATTTAATTAAGGCAATCAGCCACACAGGATATTATTTCAAAGTTTCTAGAATCTGCGGAACGTGTAGATAGAGTTCCCCCAGTAAAAAGAGGAGTTCAGATTCCCCTTTAGTGCACTTTTAAAGAACCCCAGGCAGTCCAAATTATCCGGAGTGTCCACTACGGCGTCCCTCATAGCGTGAGTGGATTTGGGACATTAAACCCCATCAAATCAAATCATGTTGTGCAAGGTAGAGTGAGTGAGTGAATAAACTTTATTGCTCTAATAAAGGAGTCTTGCTGCTTGCCCGAAGATTACCGATGTCTTCCAGGCTGAGCGTGGTTGGCGCCCCTAGTCCACGGCACCACTGTCCCTGGCCATCCGGCATGCGAGGCTCACTAGGTCTCTTTGGACCTTGAGCTGGCTGCTGGTCAGCCTGTGCTCCCACTGCTCCGCATTTGGCTCTTTGTTATTTTGGAGAGAAGGAAATGGATTTTTTTACCAGGCGCTTTCTCGAGGTTGTTTCCTTCATTGACGACACTTGTTTCACAGCCTAAACATACTACGCGAAGAGAAAGCCTCCAATGAATCGCGCTGCCCTTTGTGTGGCGACAGAAGTGCCGGAAGACAACTTCCAGGATTCCGAGAGCGCATCAATCAGTGCGGTCCGAAGCGGACAGCTGCGCTGGACAAATTGATTTTAATTTTGATCTGGAGTCCGCAGCATTATTGACAACGCAAAGAAAATTTGAATAATTTCGCGATGAGGAAACATGCGATAGATTCCGGATATTTTATACTCATCGTCTAATGAAGGGGAACTTGTTGGTGAAGGCGAACTTTCTGATTGATGAGAGGCTATCATGTACAAGTAAAGAACGCGCAAAGCAGTCTGCATAAAAAATTATCACATAACTTTGATAGTGCTGGTGATGCAGAAGCTCATCTGAAGCAAGTCAATGCTTTGAATTGTGCGAGGGAGCCTCGACTCAAAATAAGCGGAGACATTACAAAAAAAAAAGTGTGTTAACGTCGCATCGAGTTAGACCTCATTGCTTAGGCTGCGCAAGTTCGCAAGCAAGAAATTCAGAAAAAGAAAACATCTGCAACAACTAAAGACGCGACGTCCTAGAAAAGCGCTGCTGCGTTTTGCGGCAGCTAGCAAGTAAAAGAAGGAACAAATTTCGTAATTGAACGATAAGTTTGAAAAGAGCTCAGAAGGGCATCTGGAACGGCATCTAGAGGGCCTTCTGTGCATAGATTGTCATGTTTATTGAAAAACTGATATTGCTTAGATGGTGGCATATCATACATGTATATTAAAATGTTTTATATTTTGTTTGCCGCCGGGGTGGCTCAGTGGTTATGGCGCTCCGCTGCTGACCCGAAAGACCCGGTTTCGATTCCGGCTGCGGCAGATTAATTTCTACGGAGGTGAAGTCCTTGAGGCTCGTGTGCTATGCGATGTCACTCCACGTTAAAGAACCCCAGGCGGTCGAAACTTCCGGTCACCTTCTCTACGGCGTCCCTCATAGCCTGAGTCGCTTTGGGACGCTAAACCCCCGTAAACTAAACTAAATTTGTCATGGCATAATGCGTGCCCTATATATGTGCACTTGCGACGCTTATATTTACCAAAGAGGATTCAGCGTTTTCATTTGCGTTGCTGTCGATTCTCGCAATTTTCTGTCCACATTGATGAAGTTATCGATGTTGGTTGTTCCATTTCATTTAATTTATGTATATGCGACTCGTTTTATTGACAGTACTGTATTTCTGCTGGATTATCTTTGTTGCGTTGATGAATTGTTTCCGTGAAAGGAATGTCCTCTCAACGCTTTGATATGCCTTAAATACCGTGTGTTAAACATTGCAGTTCGTGGTGCTAGTTTGTGATTAAATTAATTTCCCCTGCAAGCAGTAAAACTGTCGTAATTCTTTCTTTCTTTAAGGAGGGGCAAAGACAGGCGGCAGTTTTTAATGGCATAGAACAAATTGAGTATTAAATTCCGCTGATTACGGGCAATAAATTAATTTTTTTATACTGACTCTTGCTTGCTCAGTCATTGAATTCCTTTCGCTGTGCGTACGTTCCTTCCGGCTGATTTCTTTTCAAGTCAGTTCATTCCATAACTCCTCCCATGCGACGTTCAGGAAACACAGTAGTAAAACTTTTTTACAATGGTACATAATGGACTGCCGATGCAGGTATATTTTATGCTAGATATCAAATGTAGGATACTAAGAAAAACGCTTCTGATTGGACGACGACGGAGAACGTTCGCTTGCATTCGATGTTCACTATCCCGTTTAACGCGAGTAGCCAGACTTCAGGAATTCAATGAATTTGTGCTCATGCCAACCAACTTTTTGCATGCAGTGCAGGCAATCTGCGCAGTACCGCAGCAAACTTGACACTCACAACGTTCCCTTCTAATGTTAGAGTGCGGCCATGCACTTAATTATTTTGTGATCTGTTTACATTATAAGCTCTAAGCATAGGAATATGCGCTATAAAACACAATTCATTGCGCAAAACAAGATATAGTGCTAGTGGGCAAGTGGACGGCATTGTTACATTTGTTTCACGATATTAACAAGCTAATTTCACGTCACACAAACGCGCTCTACAACATAAATCGAAGCTTCGAACCAAAATCTGCCTTAATGTAATCCTTATTTTACTGCAGCCATGTAGAGCGCAACGGCAACTCGCGAAAACCACTTCTGTGCCGGCCGCTCTACGCTTCCGCGCTGTGCGCAGCAGACGACGCTGCCCGGCAAGGAGCAAGACTCGACTGTTGCGCCGTTACTTCTTGCGACCGCCAATTGGGACACACTCCTTCGCTGGCCGGTGTGGGGAGCTGTGATAATAACAATAATTGTTTTTTCTTGGGAAAGGAAATGGTGCAGTATCTGTGTCCTATATCGTTGGACACCTGAACCGCGCTGTATGAAAGTGATAAAGGAGGGAGTGAAAGAAGAAAGAAAGAGGTGCCGTAGTGGAAGGCTCCGGAATAATTTCGACCATCTGGGGATCTTTAACATGCACTGACATCGCACCGCACGCGGGCACCTAGCGTTTTGCCTTCATAAAACGCAGCTGCCGCGGTGGGTTGGAACCCGGGAACTCCGGATCAGTGGCCGAGCGCTCTAACCACTGAGCCACCGCGGCGGGTGGAGCTGTGAAAGAAGTTTGCTCTAGTAACGTTGAAAAGCATGAAGTGTGAAAGCATTGTACTACTTCGTTGAAATATCTATTTTTAGGCCACTACAGACCCTTGGCGCTAATAGAAGCAATTTTTGTTTTTATATGAATGAATAAAGCCTCGTGTCGCATGACAATGACCAGAGACTGTTTGCATGGAAATTAGAATTCTGCATTCTTTTCGCCGCGTACAGCAAAGAGTACTTACTTCAAACTGGACAAACAAGACTATTATCCTTGTCACAGTAGTGCGCTTATCGCGGTTTTCGGTAAATGTGGTTACTGCTTTCCACACGGTGGACCACACCGCGGTTACTCCGCGAAGAACGGTTATCGCGAACCGAGCCTGGTGACCTCTGTTTGCGTCGCTAACGGAGAAGACGATATCTGTGGATGGAAAGTACCCGTAGGAGGAGGAGGAAGAAGAAGAGGAAAGGCAGGGAGGTTAATCGGAAGAATAATCGGTTTGCTACCGTACACCTGGGTAACGGGGTGAGGGAATAGAAATGAAAGAGAAAGGAGACAAAGGAGAGGCAGTGTTCATAGTGCCACCTGACGGCGCTTTTAAGCACCCTTCGAGTACCGTCCGACGGCGCAGCAACAGCGTATTGCAGCACCGTCCCGCGGTGCTTAAGCTACGCATTCTGGCGCTGTAAGGTCGCAAAAGGACGGGTCCCTGCGACAACATGAAAGTAGGCGACAAGTTCGGAACGCTCGCACCGCCAGATTCCGCGAGTTTACCGCAACGATGCCGCCTGCGAACGCGACGGACGACAGGAAGTGTGCCGCTCCCTAGTCGTTGCTGGCCCTAATCTGTTTCTCAACGAAGCCGCAGCGGACTGCGTTTTTGAATTTATCAGCATTATAATGAATGGTCTACTTATGGCGCTGCTTTATTGAGAACCCCATTGTCTCATATAAAAAGATAGATGAATGATCGATTTCTTCGACGCCGTAGCAGCGGTGCTGGCGTGCAAGCAGATAGGATCATCCGCGATGCACCAGCGGCAGCTCCTACACCGCTGTGACCTGAAACTAGCTTGCTTCGCTAGTTTATTAGTGTGAAAGCATTATTTCGATTTGTAAGCCTCGAGCAAGATCTTGCGATGCTTGCGGATTCGTGCCAAGTGAAATACATAAATATATAATAAATGAAATGAGCATCCGCAAATAGGATTCGAACGCTCGGTGGCGCGAATATATCAGCTTTGCTGGTTACTGCTCGAGAGCACCACGTTTTTGGCGCAGAAGAACATGCCTCGTGTTAAGTGTGCAACACACTCACGCGCTGTGCATTGCACATCATCTTGTTCATCAACTAATAATACTAACAAACTATTTTTCGCGCATGGAGCTATGTAGCGGTAGTGACAGCGAGGTATGTTCTGCATGCGTCGGCGTGGACAATGCTGTGGCAGACACACGGCAGTAGAGCAGTACGCCCTGGCGTTGACAACATTGCTGCAGAAACGCGGCACTGGAACATAGGCCGCCGGAGTTCACTGGGTTAAGTGGCATTCACAATGAAATTGTTGAAGCGCATAACTGGCTCCCTGGGTCATTGGACACCTCAATCGCGCTTTACGGTGCATGGCGGTAGTATTCACTTGCAACAGAACTGGTTTCGGGTAATATCTCGTGCTTAGCAATGCTAGACCGGCAGCCGTATTTACTCTTACCGCTATGTCTGTCCAGGTCAGAGATCCTCAGCGAGGATTCATTTTTAACATCCTCTTATTCCAGGGATTTTTTTTTTATTGAGAACAAGGAAGTTTAGCACTGTTTTCCGACGCTAGCGCCAGATATCCGCCGTACCGATGCTGCCGTTGCACGGGTGGCTTTTGGGATGCGCAGCGATCTACGGGGTTCTAGGCAGTGTTGTCACCCGACGGCAGCATCGTACGGCGCTCGAGAGACGGCGTTGCAAGATATTTGCAAATGTCGATTCGCACTACCGAACTTCGGGCCACTTCGTTGCACCCAAGGGGCCGGTGGTTGCCGTAACAGAAAACGGTGGCGAGAGGTGTGACAACAGCGAGCTGTGATTCCGATAACCACAGTTCAGCTTCTTTAAACGCGATGAAGCGTTCCCGTGGTTAGACCGCTCGTGGGAATGGGGTATTAGTCTGCGGCAAACTAATAGGAAACTCCCCCATGTAGGACTAGCCGCTCTCTTTGCAGAAATGCTCGTTAAGAAAAAATTAGCTGCGGTTCAATTACTGCTGAAGCTAGTTAGAGAGCGAAAGCCGTAGTGTATCGGGCATGTAGATGACATGGCTTGGCGTCTATAGCGTAGAGGGCGTTCTGCACACTGGACAGATAGCGCACTGGGCACTGCACACTCGACAGACCCTGGCAGGTGGCAGTTAAATTAATGGCTCATCGCGATAGGTTGTTGGTCACCCAATGAATGCTGGATGGATGGATGGATGGATGGATGGATGGATGTATGGATGGATGGATGGATGGATGGATGGATGGATGGATGGACGGACGGACGGACGGACGGACCGACGGACAGATGGATGGATGGATGGATGGATGGATGGATGGATGGATGGATGGATGGATGGATGGATGGACGGACGGACGGACGGACGGACGGAAGGATGGATGAATGGATGGATTGATGGACGGATGGACGGACGGACGGACGGACGGATGTATGGATGGATGGAAGGATAGATGGATGGATGGATGGTTAAGGCTGAACCCTTTAAGTCGGGCGGTGTTTCAAGCCAACTGGCCTTGACTTGTTAAATTTTACTCTTGTCTTGATTTTAGCTACGAATATGATAACCTGCACTTGGTTATTTCTACCGGCTTAAAATCTACTTTTCCTTCCCACCCCTTAAACCCCAATGCTTCGAATAAATCAGCCCCGCTGCTCTCCACTGCAGGGTGAAGCCTTTTACAGAAAAGTATCAAGTGTTCAGCCTTTTCCTCCTGCTCTCTACAAGCAGCGCACAACGTATCTATCTCGTTGTGCCTGAATCTATATGTCTTTGCCCGCAAAACTCCCGTCCTGCAGCCTAAAACAACAAAGAGCTTCCCCTTACAATTGCCATAGATATTTTCTTTGCAAATTTCATTCGTAAAGATCCTGTATGATCAAAGTGCCGATTTCGTCAGCATCCCTGGTTTTCCACAGAGCTCACTCTATTTCTTTATCCTTTCTCTTAATAGATATATCCTGATTTCCCCCCAACTGCTGTCCAGATATTTCCTTGTCAATTTTCTAGTTCGCTTTCACCATTTCGTGTCAACAATCCTTATGTACAGGCATTTGAAAACTTTCCTAGCCCACTGCTTTTCCCCCATCTTTCTCATTCGCTCCTTTCCTCAAATGCTATCTTATTGCTAGCTTCTCTGCTCTCCAACGACGCCCATCCCATCTCGCCCGGCACCCCCTGGTTTGGTGTATTGCCAAGTGCTCCCAAAGCTAGCCTCCCTACGCCGCGCTGTTTGATTTTTAACCTTGCTTGAACATGTGGTCTCATGCACAGGATCACATTGCCGAAAGTCAGATTAAGAACCATCACCCTTTTCCAGATCCCTACCACTTCATATCTATTGTAGTTCCACTGTAGCCTATATTTCATGAGGGCTGCATTCCTACTAGCTTTATTCATTACATATTTTTATGCTCTGCGGCCTATTCTACCAGCGAATTGAAAGGTCAAATGTCGAGGTGAAAGATCGAAGGTCAAAGATCAAGTTGTGCGACAACATGGTAGACCACATACGATAAGGTCTATAGCCCCACTTGATCTCTGGCTAACCTGAAGGTATACCGCTTTACCAAACGTAGTGAATCTTACTCTTAAAAAAAACCAGTTTACGTTCGCCTCGTCTCTTCCTCTGAGCTAAGGCTGACCATTTCAATTAGAGACCACATAATCCATTGTCATTAGGTTAATAAACATTCAGATCTCACTTGAAGTGGCATGCATGCTGGAAAGGCGGGAGGGTGAATACACGAGAGATCAAACCGCCTAAATATTTCTAATTAAAACTTTCTAGATTATTTTTTTTATTATGCACACATTATTCAGTAGGCCAACAATGAATTTCGCTATGTGAAAGTCCTTATATTTGAGGAGAAAAAAATGCAAACGATGTCGCAGCAGAGGCAGCATCTTAAAGCCCAGCTCAATTTAGAAAATTCTCCCTGACGTAAGAATCTAGATATGAAAGCCATGTCGGAGATAATTTTCGTGCTCAATGTACAGGTGAAAAGGATTATGTCAGGCTTTTTGCTGCCATTTTGAGGAAATTGTCGCCTACTCAAAAAACTTCAAAAACGACACGTATGAAACGGGGCTATTTTAAAGCATTATTTTCTCCGCAAATGCACAGCCCACCTCCTTCAAATTTGTACAGTAGATAAGCATCGAGGTAATAAAAAAGTGTATCGACCTTAATGTTTATGTAATAAAGAGAAGTGCAAATATTATTGCCATAAATCTTGAATTTTTGAATACAGCAGTGTTTAAAAAAAAACAAAGGTAATAAACCCTATCTCCAATTTTGCTTAAAAGCCCTGTAGCAAGATACTAGAAGGAGGCGAAAAAGAATGTGGAGAACATGTTGCATTATTGGTTACCAACAATGATATCCAACGTCAAAATTGTAGCTAATTGAGCATGGCCGGGAACACCTAATTGAGGATGCGGATGCAGCAATCACGCCCATCGCTGCTCTAGATTTTCCCCGTAACCCACGACAGACTTTTCCCATCAAGAGACAGCATACCTAACTACCTCTTCTGAACACAAACTGATTTGGGACATAAGCAGGATTCAGTGGTACCGTTATTCCCGAGTGCGGGTAAAAACTTAAAGTGCGGCCAACAGGAGCACATGCAAAAAAATGCTGCCAATGTAATTTTCTCACTGCACAGTGCACCAATAATGTTATATTTCTTCAAGAGAAGCCGACGATATCGTAGAAGGGAACGTTGACATATCCAACATCATTTCAAAGCCCACTTTTTTAAACATCACAATGTGTGCTTTCCAGAGATGCTTTAGAAATCCACATTCTGCCCTACAGACTGTTATCGTGTTTTATTATTGAGGACCGCCTCATTTACTCAATATTGAATTTTATGTGATAGGCAAAAGTCTATAAAAAATTGTACGTAAGTTGAGGGAGTGTCTACTCCAGCGCATAGCTATAACCAATGCAGCATATACGAGCTAACCATTCAAAATAAATGAACAGCGGCTAAAAAATAAACCAAATGTATTTTTAAATCAAACGCGAATTAAAAAAGAAAATTAGCCACGGTATGCATGGCGTGTAACGACAAACACGGCTTCATAGATGTACTGTGTAATAAGAAAATTAAATGCAATATGAAAGGGCCTTGCAGAAGTGTTCAAATCTGGGTCAATTGGCACATGCTATTGAAACATACCAGTCAAAATACGGAACACAGCAAAAAGACAGGGCACACACGACGACTCGTGTGTGCCTCGTCTCTTTGCTGTGTTCCGTCTTTTGAGCGGTATATTTTCAAGAAAGGGCCTCACTCCCAAACACTTTTTGTACTTCCCTATATTCTAGAACAATGAAACCCGGTACACTATTTTAACACCTCGATGGTTTGTGCAAGTTGGAAGCAGATGTGTTCTATATTTGCGGTGAAAAAAATGGGGAACATAACCTCATTTAAGACGTGCCGTTTTCAGAATTTATTTATAGTAAGGGACAACTTCACAATGACGGAAATAAGCTTACATATTCTTTTTTACGTGTATATTTAGCACGAAAAATATATCCGTCATGGCTTTCATATCTTGATTCTTACGTCATTGCAAATTCGCAAGATTGATTCTGCGTGGGAACGCTGCCTCTGCCATAACGTACTCTACAAATTTTTTCTTCTGAAATATTTGCATTTTCACAAAACCAAGTTCACTGCTGGACTGCTGAGTAATGTGTGCTCAATATATAAAGTAATGAAGAATATAAAAAAATTTCAATTATTTCGACATTTTTATACCACATGGAATCAACCGGAAGCTTTTGTGCGTCATCGTGAACGCTCGACCTGAACGCAGGTTGTGAACAGAGGAATGAAACGAAGACGCGCCTCCGAACGCTGATTCTACAGATGCTGAATACACAGAGCGCACTCGGACACTCGGTTCAAATACCAATCGCGAGCTAGCCTCCAGCATAAGGAAAATATGCCTTATGGAATGAGCAACTGTATGACACCAATCGCACCGGTTTGCTACAAATGGTTGCGTCAGATTCTTAATACGCAAACTTGATTTTAATTAAAGGAAAAGGCGTTGGTACTGTCACATGCCGGAGGGACGACATCTCGACTACGCTTTAAAGGTCTGGGCAGGCACAGAGATGAAGGTGCATATGTTCGATTCCCTCTCGAAAGCTAGATTTCAATTCAACCAGAATATGTAAGTCTTACGCAAAGAAAAGTAGTATGACACCAGCTGGAACGCTCTATGACGAACGGTTCTTCACAATTTTAGTACAAAAGCAGTCGGTACCCGCCGCGGTGGCTCCGTGTTCGAAACCTACCGCGGCGGCCGCGTTGCGATGGAGGCGAAACGCATAGGTGCCCGTGTGCTCTGCAATGTCAGTGCACGTTAAATATATACAGATGTTGGATATTCTTACGGAGGCCTCCACTACAGCGCCTCTTTCTGCTTCTTTCTTCTTTCATTCCCACCTTCGTCTCATCCCTGATGGCGTGGTTCAAGTGTCTGCCGAGATGTGAGACCGATACTACGCCATTTCCTTGCATGAGTGGCAGATCGGGCTAGTTGGTAATTTTCCATAATGCGATACAGCGCGAATAAAGACGGGGACGAAGCGAGACAAGACACCACAGCGCTGACTTCAACTGAATTTTTATTGCGGAAAGGGGATATTTATACAGGAAATGGAAGGGAACGCATGATGCCGCTACTGCTGGAATTGATACGCGGGATAAGATATTTAAAGGCGAAAAGAAGAGGCTGCAACAGCGCACAAGGATGACTGCTAATAACAAACAACAACGCAGTGCAAGTCAATGATGAACGATAAGACAAGGCACCGGCATTTTGCAACAAAAACACAAAAACAAGAGCCAAAGGGTCTTAAACCGCAGTACAAGGCGAGGAATGAAACTAGGGAGCAAAAAGCAGGGCACTAACAATTTGCTAGGGAAAAATAAAGCAAAAAAAGGGTAAAAAAGATCTAAAACCGTGCGAGAGAGACTAAAATTGCAGGGCCAAAAGGGCAAATAAGAGGCTGCTCATGACATGGCGGCAAACGCACCTGAAAACTACTAAGAGCCAAAAGGTTCTAAAATCGCTGAAAATCAAAACCGAATGAAGAGATCACCGAGATGACATCTGGCTCAAATAATCTACTTCTCGTTTCGTCAGGGCGATCGAGGGAGAGCTGACACAGTCCTCTCCTAGTTTCAAGATGTGCAATGCCTCCATGATTTCGCGAGTGCTTTGATGGGCATTTTTATCTAGAACAGTGCAATCTTGAAACAACGGCTTGCAAGGGCGAGACGGACACTTCAAGCAATGCACTCCCAGGTTCCTCTTTGCTGTGTTGCTGACGTCATTAGAGTGCTCCATCAATCGCTCATTAAGGCACCGACCAGTTTGGCCTATGTAAGCCCTGCCACAACTCAAAGGAATTTTATACACGACACCGACTTTGCAGGATACAAACGGTGAACCGTTTTGTATCCTGCAAAGTCGGTGTCGTGTATAAAATTCCTTTGAGTTGTGGCAGGGCTTACATAGGCCAAACTGGTCGGTGCCTTAATGAGCGATTGATGGAGCACACTAATGACGTCAGCAACACAGCAAAGAGGAACCTGGGAGTGCATTGCTTGAAGTGTCCGTCTCGCCCTTGCAAGCCGTTGTTTCAAGATTGCACTGTTCTAGATAAAAATGCCCATCAAAGCACTCGCGAAATCATGGAGGCATTGCACATCTTGAAACTAGGAGAGGACTGTGTCAGCTCTCCCTCGATCGCCCTGACGAAACGAGAAGTAGATTATTTGAGCCAGATGTCATCTCGGTGATCTCTTCATTCGGTTTTGATTTTCAGCGATTTTAGAACCTTTTGGCTCTTAGTAGTTTTCAGGTGCGTTTGCCGCCATGTCATGAGCAGCCTCTTATTTGCCCTTTTGGCCCTGCAATTTTAGTCTCTCTCGCACGGTTTTAGATCTTTTTTACCCTTTTTTTTGCTTTATTTTTCCCTAGCAAATTGTTAGTGCCCTGCTTTTTGCTCCCTAGTTTCATTCCTCGCCTTGTACTGCGGTTTAAGACCCTTTGGCTCTTGTTTTTGTGTTTTTGTTGCAAAATGCCGGTGCCTTGTCTTATCGTTCATCATTGACTTGCACTGCGTTGTTGTTTGTTATTAGCAGTCATCCTTGTGCGCTGTTGCAGCCTCTTCTTTTCGCCTTTAAATATCTTATCCCGCGTATCAATTCCAGCAGTAGCGGCATCATGCGTTCCCTTCCATTTCCTGTATAAATATCCCCTTTCCGCAATAAAAATTCAGTTGAAGTCAGCGCTGTGGTGTCTTGTCTCGCTTCGTCCCCGTCTTTATTCGCGCTGTATCGCATTATGGCCATTTCCTTTCCACAAATAAACCTGGAGTGACGCGATAGCTACAGCTGGCTGAGTGGAGCTAGGTCACATGACCAACCACGTGATGAACCACGTGATCAGCCACGGCGCCGCGCCGCCGGATGTTGCTCCGCGCCACGTGACCAACCACGTGACAGTGTGGCGGCGCAACCACAGGGTGGCGGCGCCGCTACGCTGAAGGCTGGAAATGCTACCGTAATATAGCTATCGCTACAAAACCAATATCGATTCCGGAGCCCCACCCGCCGCGGTGGCTAAGTGGTTAGCGCGCTCGGCTACTGATGCGGAGTTCCCGGGCTCGAACCAGACCACGGCGGCAGCGTTTTTATGGAAACAAAACGCTAAGGCGCCCATGTGCTGTGCGATGTCAGTGCACGTTAGATTCCCAAGTGGTCGAAATGATACCGGAGCCCTACACTACGGTAGCTCTTTCTTGCTTTCTTCTTTCACTCCCTCCTTTATCAGTTCCCTTACGGCGCGGTTCAGGTGTGTGTCCGCCGATTTATGTGACAGATACTGCACCATTTCTCTTCTTCAAAAACCAATTATTACTATTAATTCCGGATCCCACCAATATGGCACCTCTTTCTTCCTTTCTTCTCTATGTCCCTCCATTTTCCTTTCCCTTACGGCGCGGTTCATGTGTCCGCCGAAATGCGAGACAGAAACTGCGTCATTTCCTTTCCTGAACAATAAATTTGGATTATAATAATAATTGTTTTTTTGGGGAAAGGAAATGGCGCAGTATCTGTCTCATATATCGTTGGACACCTGAACCGCGCCGTAATGGGAGGGAGAAGAGAGGGAGTGAAAGAAGAAAGGAAGAATTAGGTGCCGTAGCGGAGGGCTCCGGGATAATTTCGACCACCTGGGGATCTTTAACGTGCACTGACATCGCACAGCACACGGGCGCCTTAGCGTTTTTCCTCCATAAAAACGCAGCCGCCGCGGTCGGGTTCGAACCCGGGAACTCCGGATCAGTAGTCGAGCGCCCTAACCACTGAGCCACCGCGGCGGGTAATAAATTTGGATTGAAATCGGGTCTCGGGAGTACTGCCACCGCATTGAGGTCGGCCACTCTTGGATATATAAGACAAACAAAATTTGTATAAATGTCGAAAATTACGACACTCCGTTTGTTGTGTGCATCCCATAGCGTCTTGACGACGTCACCCTATTTTTTAAAGCGAAAGCTTCACTGTCCTAGTCAAGCCAAGGTAATCGGCGCCGCAATTTCACCTTTTAGTGGAAGTGCGGCAGCCATGTGACATACACGTCACTCCCGGCAGCTGCAACCATGCTCCGGATGTACATCGAGAACCCTGTAGCGCGTTATGCGTACCGCGTTAGGTCAGCGCCCTCTAGACTATCAGGCCTGCTCACTCCTCCTGTCGCGGCTGCTGACGTCAGTCAGTTTTGACCGACGCTTTCCGTCGCGCGGAGGTGCCCACGCCGTTCTCGAGAGTAGGATTTTCTAAGCCTGACGAGACCTGTCGCGGCATGCTGGTGTTTCTATTCTGAACTGGTTCTGTTCGCGACTGGAGAAGACGTGTTTTTCTGTGTCTCTGAACTGCTGTGTTGTGATGTGAAGCGTTTCACTCGCTGAATGTTCACGTAGTGTACGCCTGCAAACTGTCCTAATGGGGCGATGTTGCGTGCCCAACTGTCGCGGCAATTACGACAATGGGCCGAAGGTTCGAGTGTTCTCGTTCCCAAAGGATGACCGAAGAGCAAAGTGGGAGCGGGCTGTTCGTCGCGATGACGTCGATATCCGTTCTCTCCGTGATCCGAAGGTATGTGTACGTTTATACTACGTAATTTGAGTCGCTCCAAAAGCACCACCTCCAGTGTGTCCGGTTCTTGCTCTACAATAATGATCTCTTGTGCGCTTTTGACTTGCCAGCCAGCGTAAGCCCTGACATTGTAACGGCTGTTTATTTCTGTTCTGAAATGTTCGCTTCGACTGCGGCGCTTTGTGGTGATGAGATACGCTATTTTTATAACGCCGTGCGCATGCCTTGAGGGATGTTTTTTTCCAGAAGTGAAAATAATGGTCTTTTGTGTGTTTTTTACTTCCCAGCCAGTAAGACCCGATAGTTCACGGGTGTTTATTTGTGTTCTGGAACGTTATAAGATCGCGCAAGTCATGAGTGATGTCGTTCTTTCCAGGAACGCCAGGACGTATTATCAGTTAAGGCGCACGCTCGAACTGATCTGTAGATTGTTGTCCAATGTATTTGCTGGTCAGCGCGCTTCATCGAGAATTTTGTAGCTTTCCTTTTTCTTTTGTGGCTTAGTAAATGAGGCGGATGTGGAGCACGAAGCCTGTAATATACCGTTTATTTTTTGTGAATGGTTTGCAGGTGTGCGAGCTCCATTTCAAGGCCGAGTACTTAAGGACGACTACCACGTACACCGATCCAAGAACCGGCAGGACAGTAGAAGCTCCCATGGGCGCTACTCGGCTTACGTTGGACGCAGTGCCAACAATTTTTCCTAATGCACCTGCTTATTTGAGCGAATGCGCACCAGTGCGCCAGCAGCCAGAGGCAAAAAGGAAACGCCGCGAAGCATCGCATCTAGAGGAAGCTATTCGGCAGTCCATTTCATCGCACGAAGAACAAGAGCGTCAAAATAAGCTGCAGTCATATGAAGACTTTGTATCGCGCCTACAAAGCCTCGACCTCTCCACCTACTTGACTTCAGTAAAAGCAGAGCATGCTGTTCTCTTTGTTCACATAGAGGGTGAAGACCCACCAGACGTCGAACGATCTGTGATTGTTAGTAAGAACATGGAGGTTACGGCCTTCTGGAGGAAAGTGAAAGTGCCTGTGAAGGACCTGCTCATCCCGTGTATACTGGACGATCTGCGCTGCCTTCAGACTGCACTAGACAGTATGAGAAGTTTCAAGGCTCCAGACGTTTGCGACAAGGATGAAGAAGTGAAGGCAAGTTTCAGCTTGCTTTTCTCTTTGCTGGACAGCCTCAGGTGTGATGATCTTTTGCCGCAAGAGAAAACAGAAGCGCTCGGCTTTATAAAAGAGCAACTTGACCTATTGCACAAGAAGGACCATTCAGCACGGTACTCTGCTGAGCTTTTAATATTTTCCAGTATTCTTTACACTGTTTCCCCACACGCCTACCGATTCATTCGCAGTGCTGGCAAGTTAGCACTACCACATCGATCTACACTCATGCGAATCTGTTCTCAATATAACGTCATCCCTGGAAATGAGCCGGACGATGAAGGGTTTTTACGTTATGTGAAGAAGCGATCAAGCCTTCTCAAACCGCATGAAAAGATCGTCACTATAATGATGGACGAGATCCATATTCAGCCGTACTTCGAATACAAAGGTGGATCAGTGACCGGGGCAGCTTCTAATTCTTGCGAAGCAGCCAAAACTGCGCATGTTTTTATGATCCAGTCCTTGCTATCAGCCCACAAGGATGTCGCGCACATTCTGCCAGTATCTAACATTGACGCAGTCCAATTGCATGCAGCCCTAAGAAAGACAATTTTGGAGCTAGAGAATGCAGGGCTTACTGTCATCGCAGTAATAACAGATAATAATTCCATAAACAGAAAAGTGATGTCCTTGTTTTCTAAAACGCGAACAGTTGACATTGTGTACCCTCACCCAGTAGACGAATCAAGACCCCTTTTTTATGTAGTTGACCCAGTCCATCTTCTGAAGTGCATAAGAAACAACTGGTTAAACCAGAAAAATCCAGGAACTTGCATCTTCTACCATGAATTTCCTAGCACATCTTCGTTAGTTCGGGTTAATGGAGCGTCTTTCAAAGCTTTTCGAGACATGCACGCTTCGGAGCAACACAGCGTCTCAAAGTTTGGTTATGGATTGAGCTACAAAGCACTGCATCCATCCAACATTGAGCGCCAGAATGTGAAGCTTGTTTTAAAGGTTTTTAGTTCATTTGTGGTGGAGGCTCTAAATATGCGAGAAGACGAGCTTAATTTGAACTACGCCGCAGGGACAGCGCCTTTCATTGACCTAATACTGAAGTGGTGGCATATCGTCAACGTGAAAAGCCCCTCCAAAGGCCGGCGCCTACGAGATCCGCTCCAGGATCCAGTAAAGAGTTTGGCTGACAAGCAGATAGAATTTCTTAATAAATTCGTGGATTGGTTGGACACATGGCGAGACATCAGGATGGATACAGGCGCACTAACCACTGAAACACACGCAGCGCTGCGGCTGACTTGTTACTCGCTTGTCGAACTGTGCCGGTACTGCCTTGAAGAATTGAATTTCGACTACGTGTTGCTGGGAAAATTTCAGACCGACAGTCTGGAAGAAAGGTTCGGACAGTACCGTCGGCTGTCGGGAACGAATTATCATATCTCAATCCAACAAGTCTTTGAGTCAGAGAAAAAACTGAGGCTACAAGACAGTTTGGTTTTGCCAGATATGCAGGAAATGCAGAAGCCATGTTCTGAAACACTTGACAGAGGAGTACGGCATAAAGGTGTCAGATCATGATATAAGAAATAAGGAATCCATTCTGCCGGTAATAACATACATCGCAGGCTTTTGCGCCCACGCCGCGTTAAAGAAGCTGCCCTGTCAGTATTGTGCCATGATTATTACGTCTGTGGACCGGGAAGTTCAACTTGAAAGGAATCTCCTAATCGAAAACCTCTCGAGAGGCGCTCTCAAGTTTCCTCAACCGGCTGTCGTTAATGCGGTTCTACACGCCCACATTGTCTTAGAGCAGCTTACTAACAAAGCGAATGCTGCACGTTTTCATGCAACACATAAACAGAGGGAGCTACTTGTGGCTGTCACAATACATCTTTGTGAAACAGAGGATTTTGATGTCTGTAACAATGGTCACCATCCTGACACTGTGCTGACGAACATATTAGTGGCAGCAGCAAACACTCTTCTGAAGAACTACGTTTCCATGAAGACTGATGTTCTGAAGAGTAGAAAAACGCCGATTCAACAAAGGAAATTGCAGAAGTTTGCAAAATGAGTAACAACAGTTTCCATGTGTTTTCTGGACACAGTGTGTATGTGTGTGTATGTGCCAAGCGTGTGTGTAAATAAAGACTCATTAAATTTACCTTTTTTTATTTCGTTACTTTGTTGGGCCATCGAACTTTGCTCTTATAAACCGGTCACACGTTCCATGGCGCATAATCTCTATTTTTAGTGGAATAATAAATTGCTATACAGATAAATGCACGGATTTTGAAGCATTATGCTTCATAACATACACTGCCAATCAAAGTGCAAAGGCAAAATAAAACTATTACACATGTGCACTTCGCCACGATCATTCCTTCTTTTCACGGGAAGCGATGATATGCGCTTCACAGCCCCCCGCTTCCGCGCGGCTCGGTCAAGACACGTGACGTCACGGCGGCAGTGAGCAGGCCTGAAACTAGTTCTAGGTGGCATTGGTTAGGTGCACGCCGCCGCCACGTACCTGAAAGCATGATTAAGTTGTCCACTGAACCTGGGAGAGAGTTACGCGTATATCCTAACCTCAAAATCTACGAGTCCCACACCCAGCATTGCTTTAGAGAAAAAGAAAATCGATTACAATTAAGAATTAAAATTGGTTTTTGGGGAAATGAAATGGCGCTGCATCTGTGTTGCGTACCGGCTACAACTGAACCGCATCGTAAGAGAAGGGACAAAGGAGGAACAGAATGAAGAAAGGAAGGAAGGGGTGCCGTAGTAGAGAGCTCGCGAATAATTTCGGCGATCTGGGGAACTTAACATGTACAGATTTCTCACTGCACACGAGCGCCTTACCGTCTCGCCTCCATTAAAACGCGGGCTCCACGGTCGGGTAAGAAATAGAATTGGGTTTTTAGGAAAGGAAATGGCGTAGTAACTGTCTCACATATCTCGATGGACAACCGAACCGCGCCGTAAGGGAAGAAATAAAGGATGCATTAAGAGAAAAAAGGAAGAAATAGGTGCCGTAGTTGAGAGCTCTGGACTAATGTCGAACACCTACGGATCTTTAGCGTGTTCGAAATTATTCCGGAGGCCTCAACTACGGCACCTATTTCTTCCTTTCTTGGAAACGCCAGCGTCCGGCGGAGCGAGCGGACGCATCTCACCTGGGCTCCGTGTTTTTTCTTTGATCGCATGTTAATGAAAACGCTTTGACCGGATGCACGAAGTTATGCGGACTACCGGCAACCGAAACACCGAGGTAGGGGACAGCGTTTTCCGCATTTAGAGCACTTTTGTGTGCCGAGAAGAGCGTCCGCCGCTGGGCCTAACGTTGACCTCGGCCATGGCCGAGGAAGCGGTAGGCCCAGCCCGAGCCTCTGTGAAGCCCCCAGTGGAACATCGAGCCATCGGTGATTATGCAAGTGAGCATTGATCTAAGATGACTACCGCTATGCGTGTAGAGGTGGATGGCATCGGAATTTCGCCGGACTAGTGCACAAAATCGTAAGGCTCGAAAACTACCGGTGAGAGAGTCAGACACAAAGACATGGGCAAGCTAGGCCCAAATCCCGTACTTCAAACGCGCCAAGAGTGCACCAAGGCCACGGCTGATGTCCACAACCGGAGCAACAACCTCGGCGGTGGCGCCACTGGCAGCGATACACGTCACTCACGGACGAAACGTGTAAATAATGGCAAATTGTTCAAGGGCGCGCGCATGCCAGACTTGCTACGCGGCGACATAAAGATCGTGTTACGACCACGAGGCGGGCTCCGCCTGGGCGACGTGACCCGCGTTGAACTAAGTCGTGCAATTTTGGCGGCGGCACAGATCGCTGCCAATGAAGCAAGTGAGGATGTCGTGCGCCCCAACCTCCAACAGAATATCGTCGTGGTGAGCAGATCCAAGAGAGAGCACGCCAACCGATACGCTGTAGCAGGAATGATCGACATATACGGCATGCGCACGAAGTACCTACGAAGCAGCCCCCCACGCCACTGTGAAGGGCGTCATAAGGGGCATCCCGCTCAAGGATACGGCCCAGGAAATTCATGGCAATGTTGTGCACAAGCGTAACCGAAGAGGCTTAAGGGCAAGCCGAATCGGCAAGACCCGATCAGTCGTCATTGCCTTCGAAGGGCATAAAGTACCCAATTACGTGAGATACGGCCACCTGCTCACGGAGTGCACGTTGCACAGAAAACAAATCGAAGTATGCTATGCGTGCGGAAGAGTGGGCCACAGAATGGACGTGTACCCGGATCCTTCGAACACGATCTGCCAAGGGTGCGGAATCTCCAAACCCTCCGAAGACCACGGATGTGTCCTGAAGTGTGACCTGTGCGGAGGCAAACACCTGACCACGGACAAGGCCTGAAAAGCCCGCTTCAAGACGCCCTACGTCGTCCGCTGGCGGCGCTGGGAACGGCGCCGAGCGGAGGAAGACAGCGCTGGGAGAAGGAACCGAGACAAGAGAGGTCCTGCAGGTGGACCCCGCCGTAGCGCCTCCAAGCACAGGGGCCGGTCACACACGCCAGGCCGGAGCAGCAACAACAATGGTGGCGAAAACAGCCACGAGTCGCTCCTGATCGAAAACACTATCCGGGGGCCGCCGCTCGCGCTTCCGGCCCAGTTCGGGATACAGGGCCAGTTCGAGGTCCCGAAGCGAGTCAACCGGACGCCGAGGGATCGCCGAGAAAAAGGTGGGCTGGACCAACAGGGCTCCCGTCGCTCCATCCAGCGACACCGAATTCCGAACCCCTTAACTCACAAGCGAATCCGAAAAAGGACAGTAGCAAAGTGATAGAGTTGAAGAGGACCATACAGCGCGAAAACGCTCAGATCCAGGAGCAGAACGCCCCAATACCGGCGCTTATGAATAAGATCAAAACGATGGCGAGTAACGGCCGCTCGGCAAATGAAAGACCCCAAAACAACAGCGCGACGTCAAACAACGCCGCAAGCTTGCGCAGGGTGCCGCGGAGGCCCCTCCCCCCTCCCTTGCCCCGCCTAGGGCGGGCGGTGTGAGAGGCTGAAGCCACGCAACATGCATCAAATAATCAAGAGGCGATGGACGCTTAAGAGAGCCCCTCAAGCGGAGAGGCAGTGGCGACCGCAGAGACCGCGACCACGGCAGCGGCACAGATCCCGCGAGAAGGAGAGCTGACGGCCATTTTGGTCGCAATTTCCCAAATCAACGAAAGGTTTGGCAAAACGGACTCCCGCCTCGAAGCTGTTGAGAGTCAGCCTCACACGCCATCGGTGAGGCACAAGCGCCTAACACCAAGAGAAGATTTATTGGCTTGAAAAGCAGAGAGGTTGGGCTGAATAATATTTGGCCCGCTACTCTGCACTGGGGAACGGGAAGAGGGGAAAAACGAGGGAGACGATGGGGGTGAGGATGGGAGGAGGCAGATGAAAAATACACATAAAAATAAAATAGGAAAAAGGCACACTTTCTAACATCACAAAAACGAGGCAAGGTTCGTATCGCTTAAAGAGCGTGAGAGAGCTCGCGTTGCCCGTACAGTTTTCGAACAATATGGCCAAGCGCCTAGGATCAAATCCTCCGAGAGGGGCCTTGTGTCCATAGACTTCAATACAGAGGCAAGCATGAGTCTTTGACGTGTATATGCTGGACACACCATTAAACATGTTCTATGGTCTCTTGCACGCCACATGTCCACTTTTCCGATCAAGTGCAAGTATTTGCGCGTGAAGGCGACGTTTAAACGTAATCTATGGATTACGCATGCAATAGGGCGTGGTATTGCGAGAGGAACAGAAGTCCCACTTTCTTTGGGCCTCCAACCTCACCCACATCTATAGACCTAACCATACATTCACCTGACGTCCGTGTGCAGTGGTCAACTAGAGCTGACCGAATGGGAAGTGCTCACTACCCGATATTTGTGTTTACTGCCGACTTCCATCTGCGTGCTCCTAAAATTTGCCATGTTGTAATTGGGACAAATACAGGGAGTACTTAGCCTGTGTTTCCGGTGATGTGACAGACAAAATGATGTATGCTAAGATGGCTGCTACTACGGCGCTCAACCTACCTGATCATTTTCCGACTCCGGATTTAAAACTCAGGAACCTCTGCGCAGCGCGCAGAAGGGCGGAGCGACAACTGTTGCGGAAGAAGGACGACAGAGCCTTGAAGACAACTTTCAACTGGCTCAACTCTGCCATTAGACATCATGCGAACAAGCTCTGTAGGTTCCAGTGGGCATCCTTTTGCGCTAGTTTGACTGTTTTCTCACCGATAACGAGAATTTGACGTGTTGTTGGCAGTCTTGCTGGTGGCTCTCATCTGAGTAAACCTTTCGAGGCGCTTGCATTGCGCACACAGAAACATCGCGTGTGCTTGGCAGAGGAATTTGCGGATGCATTTGTAAATTCCACACCAGGCATTCATCCCTGCGCTCTACCTGCTACGTCTCCGTCTATTATGGACGCCCCGTTCACACTTCGAGAACTACAGACAGCGCTCCGCAGCCTGCGGCGTCGCTGTGCACCAGGTCCTGGCGGCATTACCAATCAAATGTTACAGAACCTGCCTCTGGAACACCGGAAGATGCTCCTAACCTATCTCAATCGAGTGTGGGAGTCTGGTGACGTTCCCCCTTCATGGAAGGTGGCTTGTGTAGTCCCACTGCTGAAGGCCAGCAAAGAGATGACAGACGCGGCCTCGTATCGTCCTGTATCGCTGACGTCGTGTGTGGCTACGCTCATGGAGAAGATGGCAAGTAAGCGTTTGTCTTGGTGGCTTGAGGATAGAAGGGCACTACCAACCTGCATGAATGGATTCCGCACAGGTTTAAGCGCGCAAGATAGCGTCCTGGACTTGATAAGCCACATTGAACATCAGAGTGCTTTTGGACTTTCAACACTAGCTATTTTCCTAGACGTATCAAAGGCTTATGATAGCGTCCTCCAGAGCTCAATACTGAATAGTCTGCAGGTCATAGGCGTACAGGGCTATCTTCTGCGATTCATTCACTCATTTCTCAGTGATCGTAAATTTCGAGTGCGGTTAGGCAGTACAATGAGCTCCGAAAGGGCGGTATCGCGAGGGGTACCTCAGGGTAGTGTCCTGTCCCCAACGCTCTTTAATGTTGTCATGGCTGGTCTTCCCGCAAAAGTGCAAAAACATTGTAGGCATGTCCATATGTCGACATATGCAGACGACATTTGTCTTTGGTTAACCGGATATCAACACAAACGCTTAGCTCTATTAGCGCGACAGGCCGTGCTTTCAGTTAAAAGTTACCTTCAAGGTGTTGGGTTGACTCTCTCGGTGGAAAAATCTGGCTTCGTCCTGTTTCCAGGTAGGGGACGACGCTATGTGCGGCTGAGCATAGACCGTGATCAGTCTTGCCTTCGTCAGGTTAACCACATACGTTTTTTGGGCGTCACTATTGACTCACGTCTACAGTGGCGACGAGCTGTGGACTCGATTGTGGCTTCACTATCTTCGCGTCTCAATGTGCTTCGTAGAGTTGCTAGTGAGCAATGGGGAAACGATCCTGCTTCAATGATCAGGCTTCACGATGCCCTGGTGACAAATCTCATAATGTACCAGCTCCCTTTAATTTCCCCCTCAGTATCGCAGCTGGAACGCCTTGAGGTTTTGCGCAGAATGGGACTAAGGAGGGCTCTCGGCGTTCCGCAGGCTGCTCCAAACAATGCAGTACTGTATGAGCCTCAATCGAAACCTCTTCGGCTAGCCGCTTCACAAAGACTTGCTGAAAATTGGCCGCCTCAGAGAGACTGTTGCCAGGAGAGCGCTTCTACAGCGCCTTCGAAAGAGATCTGAGTCCCGGGCGTACTTGGCTTTAAATACTCTCGTTCTCTGGGTCTCGACCTTCGAGATCGACCTAAGGCTTTGAAGCCACCTTGGTCCTTTCCGAGCCTCGGTTGTTCCTTGACAATTCCCCACGTTCGCGCTAAGCGGAATTCTCCTTTAGCGGCAATGCGTTCGGTCGTACTGGAACATCTTGCGACCGAATATGCCAGTCATCTTCAAATTTTTACAGACGGCTCTGTGGACAAGGTCAGAGGATCTAGTGCAGCTGCTTTTCATTTTCCGTCTTTGAAGTATGATTGGTCTGTTCGTTTTACTAAAGTCGTGTCCTCCACAATGGCCGAAAGCGTTGCCATTGAGGCAGCTCTAAAGAAGCTACGGTGTTGTACGCCTCAACCTACTGTCATAATTACGGAATCAAAATCTGCCCTTCAAAGGTTAGAGTACGGGTTCCCCACTGATGCCTTGAGTCTTAGATCCCTACGTTTGGTGCAGAATCTACATAGCAAAGGCTTCTCTATACGTTTTCAATGGGTGCCCTCGCACATAGGGGTCTTAGGCAACGAGATAGCAGACAACCTCGCCCATACAGCTCTCTCCGGGATTACACTACATGGAGTCCCTCATGAAGTCAAGCAAATGTTCAGAGATGGGGTGTTGTGCCACTTCAGTTCTTTGTGGAGCTCTCCTCATCAGCCATGTGTGACCAAGGGTCTCAAAAGGTACCAAGCCACTTTGCTGCACCGCGTTCGCACGGATTCTGCTCGTACGCCGGCGTGGATTTATAAGACTGGCCTAGCGTTGTCACCATTGTGTTCAACTTGTGGTGTGTGTGGTGACATAGAACATTACCTCTTGTGCTGTACTTTGTACAACGCAGAACGGGCTGTGTTATTCTGTTATTCGAACCCCTCAAGAAGGCAGGAGTTCCTCACAGTTCTCTTCAGGACATTGTTTTCCCGCGCGGGAGCCAGTCGAGTAGAAGGGATGCTTCTCGCCTTCTTCTTTACCTGCAGGACACGGATTTGGCCTCCACATGGTGACCTCAGGAGTGTCTATTTGGGTTTTTGCGGAGAGTGTTTCTGTGATTTCTATTTAAGTGTCGCTACGGTGGAGCAATTGCCGGCAGCAACTGCAAGGCTAATCCCACCGGTAGTTTATAACCACTCAACTCACCTCAGGAACAGAAAAGGTCATCGCCGGATGTAGCCGTTTAAGGCGTATGTGTCGAGTGTCTGGCAGGGCCCAGGACCCAGCCGTCGCACTCCTCATTGATTCTGAGAGGATGCAAGTGGTGTCCGGTGTAGAGAACGGCGCAGCTGTACGCAGGCCCCTGCTGAAGGCGTTCCTTGCTTCAGCGTAGCCGGCCTCATTTCCATCGAGTCCGCAGTGTCCTGAGATCCACTGAAACACTATATGGTGACCTTATTCCTAAGCAAATGACAGGAGACTAATGATATTAAGAGCCAGAGCTTGGTAGGCGGTGCGGCGTAGGAAGCATCGCAAAATTTGTAGCGTAGGAATACAGTCAAAGAAAATGCACCACTCCTGAGGCGGTTCTCAGCAGATGCGGCGAATCACTTTGCCGAAGGGCCGCAAGCTCCGCAGCGGTCGAAGTAGACTTCTGTCCTAAAATGAATCTGTTGGTCGTCTGCTGATAGGGGATTGCGAAAGCTGCTTTTGATGCCTTTCGTGACGCAGATCTATCCGTGTATAGGTGCACACAGTCTTGGCATTCTGACCAGATGTAGGCAAGAGCAAGTTGCTTTAGTGCGCTAACCGGCATCGCAGATTTCTGGATTATGCCAGGGACATGCAGGCATACTGAAGGCTGAGCCATCAGCCATAGTGGCTGCAAGAGATGATGCGGCAGGGCATAGTCTGATGGCTATCCGGATCGATGGAAGCGCAGTGCACATGCAAAACTGATGTCCGGTCTCACATCAAAAATCTCCGTCAGCGGGTGACAGCGGTGCCGTGTAGGAGCGCGTAAATATACACGAAGTGGCTCGTGTGACAAGTAGATCGATATTGGACACGCACGAGATCCCTCAGTCGTGCCTTTGTACGAGACACAACGTGGTAATTCGAGGCATATCTTGAGAGCCTGTGCTTGGACACTCTCTAATGTCCGCAAGCAGGAAATGCTCATGGAAGAGAGTACAGGAAGGCTGTAACGAATGTAGCCTGTGAAGAGAGTATTCTAAAGTCTTAGCAAGGAGCGCTCCGTTGGGCCCCATTTAATGCCTGCTTAGAAGCGAAGGACATGGCAAAAAAGACAGTCTTTTCTTTAGCACATTTGTACTCCTCGACCTTGACTGGTCCCGGTCAATGATAATGCCCAAAAATCTGTGGTGGGAGACATATGATATTGCAACCCCATAAAGTGTTACCGGGTAGCGCCAGAGAGACTTGCGCGTGAATGCAACCACAGCACATTTTTCAGCTGCTAAGTGCAAACCGTGACGTCGTAGGTACCTTGAAGTAGATGACACGGTACATTGTAATCTCGCGCGCATTTTCGAGCGTGTCGAACCCGAAGCCCAGATGCAGATATAATCAGCATAGGCACTGATGTAAATGTGAGTGGGAAGTTCACTCACCAGTCCAATCAATGCCACGTTAAATAGGGTTGGGCTGAGAACTTCTCACTGAGGAACTCCACGGCAATCCTGATGACGGGTAGTGTCTCCATCAGGCGTAGGCATGTAAACGGACCGGCTGTTGAGGTAGCTCACAATCCACGAGTACAACCGACCGCCCACGCCTATGTCTTCAAGGGCATCAAGGATGGCGTCATGAAGTATATTATCGTAGGACCCTTTGATGTCGAAGAAGACAGCAGCGAAAAGTCTGCAACTACGTTTTTAATGTTCCACTGTCGATGTGAGGTTGATTACGCTGTGAATCGACGAACGTCCCCGCCGCAACCAGGTCATCAAGTACGGATAGAGAGCATTCTGCTCTAAAAACCATTCGAGCCGCGCCAGCACCATTCCATCCGTAACCTTACCGACGCAGCTTGCTAGTGCAACTGGGCGGTATGAGGTAAGCTCATAAGTGGGCTTTCCAGGGTTCAAAACAGCAACCAGGCGGCTGATCTTCCAGTGTTCTGGAACGATTCCGGAAGCTCATGTATTATTGTAGAAACTGAGCAGCGCAGCTCGGCCTTCCATGCTAAGGTGACAGAGAGACGCGTACGAAATTCCGTCAGGACTAGGTGTAGATGCACGCCTACACGAGGAAAGAGCAGCTTCTAGTTCAGGTATCGTAATATATATATAATATAGGTATCGTGAACAGCATGCCAAAAGTGCCGTAGTGCTAAAGGCGTGATTAGTGCCAAAAGTACTTTCAACATCTGTGAGGAACCGCTTCGCGCCCCTGAAAAAGGAGCCGGCCGAAGAAATCGAATACGCGATCGCGAAAAGGCGCAGTCGACTCGAGACGTTCGGAAAGGATGATGCATAAGCCAAGTAAGAAGCACAAGAAGAAGACCGGGGGGGGGGGGGGGGGACACCACCGTAATTTACCAATGTAACTGCCACGGGATTGGCAACAAAGAAGCGGAACTATTATTGCACATTGACGGGCCAGAAAACAAGCCCGATATAATTGCTCTACAGGAAACGAACGAGAAACCAAGACATCCGGGGTGCGTCGCTTACACGGACCCTACGGAAAACGGAACGGTGGTGCTCGTCCGCAGCTACGTGGCGGCAACTCAAGATGTCATGGCGTAGGGCGGGTGTGAGCACACACTGGACGAAATTCGTGGGAGAGAAATTGGCAGCGCGGGAAATTTACTTTTAATGAGCGCGTACTCCCGGCCGTCCCAACGGCAGTACGAATTTGACCGCATCGTGAACCAGGCGAAAAGATTGGCGGGGACCCGGCCGCTTATGATACTCGGCGACTTTAATGCCCCTCACATAACGTGGGGTCCAGTCAGCTCCAGTCAAAAACAAGGAAAGCACTGGCCAAAGCAATGGAGGATCACGAGATGACCCTCCTGAACGAGCCGGACTTATCCTCTAGAAGAGGCAGCAGTGTAGCGAGGGACACCACGCCAGACTTTTCGTGGTTATCGGGCACGTTAGATGTCTCCTGGAGAAGCGAAGAAGTGCACCTGGGGTCTAACCACAGCATGATCGGCACCACGATCCGAGGCTCCCTATATCGGGATGTGCTGGGGACGGCGCGGATTGCGGATTGGGACATGAGAAAGTGTACCCAAGAACAAGAAGAGGTGTACGAGGAAGAATCGGAGCAAGCTGAAACACAACAGATTTACACCGAATGGGCGAGGGACCAGAAGAAGGCCCTCCAAAAATTTACCCAAGAAATCGCAACGACGTCGCAGACACTGTACGTGGACGCGGCGCTGGAAACGTCAGAGACACAATAGCAAGCTGGCAAAACGTATAGTAGTCTTGAACAAAGAAATCGCCGGGTATACTGCCGAACTATGTAGAGAAAATTGGCTGAACACCTGCGACGGCCCGCAGGGAAAGCTCTCGACAGAGAAGACGTGCTGTCTCTTGAGGCATTTCATCGACCCTCTGAGTAGCAAAACTGCGACCAGTAAAAACCTCACCAAAATATTGAACACGTACAATGGAGATAGCTGCAGGCTCCTGGAAGACCTGAAGGCGAAGTATCTAAAGACAGAAAAAGGTCAGTGTCCGGTGCCCGAGAGGTACGAAGGACCCGACAACGAAGAGCTGGACCGGCCGTTTACCATGACGGAACTGTGGACAGCGATAGATGGCAGTAACAAGAGAAGTGCACCCGGCAAGGACGATATAACTTACAAAATACTCGGTAACATGAGCGGTAAAGCGGCCCGCAGCATCCTAGAGCACATAAACGAAGCCTGGCCGAGCTCACGGTTGCCGAAGGAATGGAAGGACTCCGAGGCCCGCTTCATTCCAAAGCCCGGCAAGGCCCTCACGATAGACAATATGCGGCCCATCTCTCTTCATGTCCTGCGTACTGGAAGGTGAAGGAGCGCGTGGTCTTTCGCCGGATGCAGAAGCACCTAGAAGAAACGGATTAGATTCCAGGGACGATGTACGACCTCAGGCAACGTCTCAGCACCCAAGACGTGTTGATCCAACTCCACGAACAGGCCGTCAATCCCGCAACGAGGCGCGCACCGCGCAGGATGCTCGCCATCAACCTGAAGGGAGCGTTTGACAACGTGTCCCACGCGAGCGTCTCGCAGTCTGAACAAGACCAGGTGTGGCCGAAAGACATTCTGCTACATAATAAGGTTTTCTGTCACACCGAACGGCGACTGTCAGGATCGGGGAGGAGAAGGTGGACCTTGTAGAGCTCGGCGATAGGGACACCCCCCAGGGATCGGACTTGTCGCCCCTGCTCTTCAATCAGGCCCTCCTGCCCCTGCCCGATCTACTAAAAAAAATCGAAGGCGTGGACCACGCATTCTACGCCGACGATCTTACGGTGTGGATGGCCCGAGCCGGGTCCGATGCCTGGACGACGGAGGAAACCTTGCAGCTGGCGGCAACGACCGTGTACTGGTATGCAAAATCGTGAGGACTGAGCTGCGCTCCCCAGAAATCAGAGCTGCTCATGATCCAACCGGGAAAATCCAAGAAGGACCTGCCGCCGAACGTGATCATCACCATTGGCGGAACGGTCATCAAGCCAACACAGCAGATTAGGATCATCGGCCTACTACTTCAGAGCGACGGGAAGGCACACGCCGCCTTCAAAAAGATTAAGACTACAACCGAACAGATACTTAGTATGCTGCGGAGGGTATCTAACAGAAACCGATGCCTTAAAAAGGACGATGTCATGCGTCTGGTACGCGCATTCATCGTGTCGCGAGTTACCTACTCCGCCCCTTATCTCCAGCAGACGAAGGAGAATAGGGACACCCTAAACACGATGCTTCGTAAGGCAACGAAGCAAGCACTGGGCATGCCCATATACTCGTCCACGCAAATACTGCTATACATGGGCGCCCACAACACAGTGGAAGAGCTCATCGAAGCCAACCTCTCTAATTAGAGAATCCGGCTCAGTCACGCGGAACACGGACAAGCCGTCCTACGCAAGATAGGATAACAGACCGAGCCAGTAGCCATCAAGGCGGCCCCTCCGGGGGACTAGAAGACTACCATTCAGACGAAACGCCTTCCCCGGAACATGACGCCGGGCAAGGACGACGAGAGGCGCACCGCGCGGGCCAAAGCCATAGCCCGGAAGCAGGAAGAGAACCCCAGGGTCCTCTACGCGGACGTTTCGCTTCGAAAACGCAGTGACCATGCAGCGGTGGTTGTTACTTCAGAATACAGGCTGATCGTCAGCGCGTCTGTGAAGACCACAGACCCCGCAGATGCCGAAGAAGCGGCCGTGGCCCTCGCACTAGCACAGCCGTCGGGGACACAGTGGTCACCCACTCAAAAACAGCCTACGGAAGCTTTCGCAGGGGGTAATCTGCTCCGCGGCCCGAGCCATTATGTCTAAGTACAAGCTTCCGGGAAGAGCCATAGAGCTCGTGTGGGTCCCGATTCACTCGAAGGTAGCAGGCCAGATCATCGCCGACTACCATGCAGGAGAAATGTCAGTCCGGGCCAAGCATGAGCCGGAAGAGCTACCGCACCCGGTTAGCAGCTCTCGGGAGGTTACCCGGATGTACCGCGAGGAAAGGTGCAGACGGCCAGAACGGCACCCGAAACTCAGCAGGCAGCGACAGACGATCATGCGTCAAGCGCAGGCGGGATCGCTTGCGCATCTCATATTGATGAACCGCAAGTACCCTGCTGAACACGATATGCTCTGTCCTTTTTGTAAACGAGAAAATGGCACCCTGTCGCACGTCTTGGCAGAGTGCACAAAACCCAAGACCACCTCCTCCCCTACCCGCCAACAGCCCCAATCCCCAACCTCTTGAGCGAAGGGAGACCTTGTTATCTAGCCGCCCCCTACCGATTCAGCTCGCACTGACGGACAGGGGCCAGGAGCTGCTGGAATTATATGTGTCCCGTAACTAGGGAACCGCCCCGTCTGGTGCCTGCGTGCGCCACTTAATTTTTTAGGCTTAATAACTCTTCATTCATCGTCATCTTCCTTTCTTCTCTTAGTGCCCCCTTTATTCCTTACGGCGCGGTTCAGGGGCCCGCCGATATGTGAGACAGATATTGTGCAATTTTCTTCTCCCGAAACTGTGGTATTGTATCCTGTAGTTATGTTTGTATAAACTAGGTGGCGCTAGGCATGCGCCCTATCTGGTCAGCTGACTCGCACATCTGTATATATATTCATCATTGAACTGGAATAAAAGGTAGTTGGTCGAAGTATGTACGTGGCGGGTGCTTGACGTGGTGGTGCTCCGGCTGCTCCGGGCAGTCGGACCGGGCAGTTCCCCAACGGTACGGGATACAACAGTTGGCGACGAGTGGTGAAGTAACCGAACGCGGAAGCAATGAGCCTGCATCAACCGCCCGAGTTCCTGCCGACGCCCGGGAAGCCCGCCATTCCTTGGACGCAGTGGCACCGCCTTTTCAAGAACTATCTCCTGGCGTCCGGGAGCGACGCTCACCCACCTGCGCGCCGTAAGGCTTTGCTGCTACACTGTTTGGGTGTGGAAGGCCAACGCTTGTACTACGCGTTGCCGGAGGAGAAATCGTCGACGCCGCCTACAGAAGGAAAGGAAGGAAGCGGTACGAGCGACGAGTACGATGCAGCGGTGGCTACGTTGGACGCTTACTTCACTTCTAAAACGAACGTCGTCGTGGAGCGGCATCGGTTCGGACAACGCACCCAACTGCCCGGGGAGACTGCAACAGCGTTCGTCACGGCGTTGCGTGAGCTGGCATTAAGTTGCGACTTCGGTAAGCAGGCTGACGATTTTATTCGTGACCAACTTGTAGCGAAAACGTGCAACCCTGTTCTTCGGGAACGCTTACTGCTTGAAGGCACTTCGCTCACTCTTGAACGCGCACTGGCTATTGCAAACAGTATCGAAGAAGCCACGAAATACTCACTTGAGCTGCAGTCATCGGCTGCGAGCGTTCAAAAGGTCGGAAAACATCGGATGCCATGCCGCTCAGAAACGCAGTTACCGCGTTCGCAGCAGCCGAAGTCCTGTTTCCGTTGCGGGTCTTCAGGGCATCTTGCAGATTCCAAGACATGCAAGGCGCGGGGTAAAACTTGCAGCAAATGTGGCAAACGAGGACATTTTCAGCGTGTCTGTAGAAGCGGCATGCCTGACGAAAGGGCCCTTGCTGTCCGAGAAGTCGACACCTGCAGTGCATCCGGCGATCTCAACGTGTTGCTTCTCGACCGGCAGTGCAAAGGAGGGATACACACAGAAGTCTTCGTACAAGATGTTCCTATACGTTTCCTCGTAGACACGGGTTCTGCTGTCTCCATTCTGTCGAACGCCACGTATTCAAGGTTGAAACGCTTCCCTTTGCAGCCAACATCAGCGTCACTCTACGATTTCTCTCGCCGCAGAATAACCATCGAGGGGTGTTTCACGGCGCCAGTCATCTTCCAGGATCGGCAGGCCGACATTCTCTTCTACGTCGTCAAGGACGGTACTGACATTCTCGGCATCGACGCTGTCGAAACGCTGCGTCTGCAAATCAACGGTACGTCATTGCAATGCACCCATATTACGCAAGCGCCAGAAGGCCTTGACCGTGAACTGTTTTGCCAGTTTCCGCACTTGTTTGATGGCAAGTTAGGGCTTGCAACAAATTTTGTCCATAAGGTCAAGATAAGAGAAGGAATCACGCCTGTTGTTGCTAAGTTGCGGCGTTTGCCATTTTCAATGCGAGACCGAGTACGCGAAGAGCTGCAGCGCCTTGAGCAAGAAGATGTCATAGAAAAGATTGACACGTCTGAATGGGTGTCTCCAATCGTAGTAGTAGCAAAGAAAAACGGCAAGATAAGAATTTGTGTCGATCTGCGCGAACCAAACAAAGCGATTGTCGTTGACAAATTTCCACTGCCGCACACGGAAGAAATATTGCACAAACTTCATGGCGCAAATTACTTTTCAAAGATTGATTTAGCAGCTGCATATCACCAAGTTCTGCTAAGCCCTGAAAGCAGGGAACTGACTACCTTCATAACCGATAGTGGACTGTACAGATTCAAGCGCGTCTGTTTCGGTCTTGCATCAGCACCGTCTGCGTTTCAGAAAATGATGGCCACTATTTTGCAGAACTGCAAAAACACTTTGTGCTACATAGATGATGTCATTGTGTACGGAAGCACACGTGAAGAGCACTTCAAGAATTTGAAACAAGTTTTGCACTTGATTGCAAAGGCTGGATTGAAGTTGAATGACAAATGCATTTTTAATGTGCAAGAAGTCGACTTCCTTGGTCACAGGATCAGTCACAAGGGAATACGCCCTTTACAAAGTAACATTGACGCCATCAAGGCTGTGCCAGCCCCAACAAATGTCGGTACTCTGCGCTCATTCTTGGGCATGGTAGGCTACTACGCCAAATTTATACCTGACTATGCGGTGGTTGTCGAGCCTCTTCGAGAGTTGCTACGTAAGAATGCCACATTCACATGGAACCCTGCAAGACAAGCTTGTTTCGAGCAACTGAAATGTTCCCTGGCCACAAGATGTTTACAGCTATTTGATCCTGCGGGTGACATTATTGTCACTACGGATGCCTCATCCATTGGCTTGGGAGCAGTGTTGCAACAGACAAGGAATTATGAACTGGTGACGATTGCTTTTGCTTCTCGCAGGCTTACTTCACAGGAACAGAAGTATTCTGTAGGGGAATTGGAAGCCCTTGCTTGCTTGTGGGCATGCGAATATTGGAGAGTGTACCTTTGGGGTCGTTCATTCATATTACGCACCGATCACCAGGCTCTGGTCACACTCCTTAGTACAAAGGGAGTAGGTCGCCGACCGTTCCGGATTGCGAGGTGGCACGCCAGGCTGTTGGCATACAACTTCACGATTGAATTTCACAAGGGTGACAAGAATACTGTTGCTGATGCTCTTTCAAGGATGCCCCTTCCAGGTCGTGTGGAGGAAGAGGAAGAAGAGACTGTTTGTGTTGTCTCAACATGCATTACTCATGAAGAGTTTGTCATTGAAACGATGCAGGACCCGTTGCTGCAGCAGGTTATAAAGTGGGTGACATCGGCATGGCCCGCAGTGAAGATGTTGCCTGCCGAAGCAGTTCCGTTCTACCGGGTGCAAACTGAGCTCTCAGTCGTTGGAGACCTCTTGCTTCGTGGTGACAAATTTGTAGTACCTTCGTCCCTCGTAGCACGGCTTCTTGACGCAGCCCACGAGTCTCATCCGGGAATAACGAGGACAAAGCAGCGACTACGTGAGCAATACTGGTGGCCTGCTATGTGCAAGCAAGTAGAACAATTCATTGCATCCTGCGCGGTATGCCAATCTGTTGACAAGTCTGCAAAACCCGTGACACCACCTCTGCAGCCAGTTGCATTCCCATCTGCACCATGGCAGAAGCTAGGCATCGATATTGTGGGCCCTTTTTCCGAAGTGCCGGCAGATTGCCGTTTTGCCATTACAGCCATCGATTACTACAGCAAGTGGCCTGAGGTTTGTTTCTCAGCAAGGGTGACAACTGCAACAGTCATCTCCTTTCTGCGAAGCATCTTCAGCAGGGAAGGAGATCCAGACGAGATTGTGAGTGATCATGGTGCTCAGTTTACAGCCTTGGAGTTTGACAGTTTCCTCAAAGAACGTGGCATCGCTCATACGTATTCGGCAGTCTATCATCCGCAAGCTAAAGGGCAGGTAGAGAGGTTTAATCGAGTACTCAAAGAGTACGTTCAAGTCTGCGCACAAGAACATCGGCCTTTGAAGGAAGCTATCACCGAATACCTGGGAGTCTGCCGTTTCACACCGCATGCGACCACAGGAGTGAAGCCTTCCGTCCTTCTTCACGGCCGTCATCCCAGAACAAAACTTGATCTTGTAGGAGCGCCAGGTAAAGAGTTTTTTCAAGATCCGCAGGCAGCGATGAAGTCCATCCACAGCAGAGTAGCACAAAGGCAACAAGCAAGTAAGACTTACACTGACCGTCGACGAGCTGCAAAGTACTCTCCATTAACAACAGGTCAACCGGTGAGAGTCAAGTTGCCTGGTCACGTGCCTAAGGGCGCTCTGAGCTACTCGAGTCCATTCACCATTGTGGACCAATGTGGTCAAGATACCTACAAGCTCAATGATGGCCGCACATGGAATCGGAGTCGGCTGGTACCTTGCCCCCAACCAGTTCCACCACCTACAGTTCCGAAAAGTTGTTCGCCTGAATCAGCAAAACCACTTGGCGAACCACAGCAGGAGAACCACGACCCACCCCAGCAGCCATCTGTTCAGACGCCAGTTGAAAGGGACGTTCCAGGACTGAGGCATTCGACGAGACAAAGAAGACCACCAGTGTGGTTTAAAGACTATGAAAGACATTGAGTGTTTATTGTGTTTTTCCAGTGTTAGTTGCTAACTCTTTTGAGGGGGAATAATGTGGTATTGTATCCTGTAGTTATGTTTGTATAAACTAGGTGGCGCTAGGCATGCGCCCTATCTGGTCAGCTGACTCGCACATCTGTATATATATTCATCATTGAACTGGAATAAAAGGTAGTTGGTCGAAGTATTACGTGGCGGGTGCTTGACGTGGTGGTGCTCCGGCTGCTCCGGGCAGTCGGACCGGGCAGTTCCCCAACGGTACGGGATACAACAGAAACCCCTTCCCGAAACTCCTTTTTGAATTCTGTATCTTAAACAAACACTGACATCGCACATCGCACAAGGATTTGCTTTTTGCAAGAGGGCCGTTGCGTCCGTCTGTGATGGGCGCCGGTAACACGGTCGAACGCGATCTGACCAAAGATCGCAAGCGAGAGAAGGCCAAGCATGCAGGTGGGAGCATAGACGCCAAAGCGGTTCTACGAACACCCATGAGACTCAAAACATGGTAGTCGCCTGCGAAGCGTCATAAAGGGTCCTGCCGCTCACCTCTACGCGCCGCAGTGGCTCAGTGGTTAGTGCGTGGGGCTACTGGTACGGAGTATCCGGGTTCCGACGGCGGCGGCCGCGTATCGATGGAGGCGAAATGCAAAGGCGCCCGTGTGCGTGCAGATGTCAGTGTGTGTTAATGAACCCAAGCGGTCGTAATTTCGGGAGCCCTTCTCTAAGGCGTTGTTCACAGCTTGAGTTGCTTTCGGAAGTTAAATCCTCGTAAACCAAACCAAACTAACACACGTTGCAGGCTTATCCCATAATGGGGTTGTAAGGTTTTACCTTAAACCTGGCGGCGTAATCCGCGCTTCACCTAGACTACCCCACTGAAAGAGGGAATGTATGCTGACCAGTGCTGTGTTGCCATATGCGATCATGCTGGCGGTCTTCTTCCGTGGTTAATGATCTCGCTTGTCGCTGCCGAAGGCGATCACATTCTCAGCGAACGGCAGCGCTACTCGCGGAAGGTTCCACTGATGTCGACGCCCTTTCGTTTGGTAGCATAAATAGAGTGGCACTAAAAAGAAACTAAATATGAAATATGCCCAGACCCGCGCTTCATTAGGTGGCAAAATTATTGTGGGACGATTAAAAGAACGAAAAAGAAAGTGTCCCTGTGACAGCAACCAAGTGAGTTAATGAAGTTTGGAGAGGCGAGTCAAAACGGCCGTTCTGTTTCAAGTGCCGGTTGGTGTAAAGTTTGCGCCACCATTGACCACGTACACCTTGATGCGGCAGGCTTGCACCCGTGTCGCTAGGATGAGGTGCGCGCATCCAGAAAACCTACACCTCGTCGCCACGCGGCCCCATCTAGCGCTTTCACGGCAATTACTGCATGGACACTAGCCTACGGCACGGCTACCTGCGTGCACGTGGCGAAAGCACCTATGGGCTGCAACTGCCTATTAATGTGAAATCTCTAGTCCCATTACGAAAGAAGCTGGTGGCGTGTGTTAGTATGTTATCGTGCGTACTCGCAGATGGTATAGAAAATCCAAGCGATGGCAAGAAAAACAGAGTAATATGATCAAGCGGGTGTTGGAAGCACACAGGAAGCCGAGCGCCACCTTTTCAGACGCATACATGTCGTGCCTTCCGTGGTGTCACGATTTCTTGTGGCATATAGCTGACATATGCTGATCAACTCGGAGGCTAGCTTGCGACAGCACTTCAAACGAACATATGCACCTTCGATTGCATGCCTCTCGTAACTAACTCGTCCCTTGTGGTGCCTTTACGGAACCCTCTGAGGATATAGACAGTCACTGTGGCATTTAATTTCCTTAAAAACCACTTTTGTTGTTGCAGTTAGTGGATGTTTATTAATAAAACAACAATTGAAGGAAAAGAAATTGCTCGCCGCGGCATCTGCGATAGAAATGCGAAGCACTTGACCTGCGCCTAGCGGGAATAAAAGAACAGGGAGACAGAAAGAAAAGAGCGGATTGATAGTAAGAAAGGATAGGGGTAGGGGGTAGTATACTCTATGAACAAATAAAGAATATGAAAATAAATGCGGGATGCTGAGCCGCGCGTGGTAGGAGTACTCGTATCAAAATTGCGACGCCACCGTGCGTCGTACCACGTTCTGGGGGTTGTCATACGAGTTCTCTTTGCACACAGCATTCATCTGCTAGACTAGTTTGAGGATAGCTCGCGAAAGGTATCCGAGAGTGTTTCAGCCGTATTTTTGTTGAGTGTGTTTGTAGAATCAGCGTTAGTAGGCGCTCCTTAATTTCATTTCTGACAGCGAAACCTGCGTCGAGGTCGAACGCTCACGATGACACACTAATGTTTTCGCCTTACAGCACGTAAGCAATAATAAGTGCCGCATTAAATTTTTAAAGAATCCTCTTCGTAAAGCCTCGCGTACCTGCCTTCGCACCGTCGTTATTATATGTAATTATTGATAACCCAGAGTAGTCTGGGACTGCTCAGATCGACGACGTCGTGAACGAACATTGCAAGAAGTGAAATGAAAATTGGTTTTTAGGGAAAAGAAATGGCGCAGTATATGTCTCGCATCTCGGCGGATATCTGAACCACGCCGTAAGAAAAAGGTTAAAGGAGGAACTGAAAAAAGAAGGGAAGCAAGAAGCCGTAGTGCAGGGCTACGGAATAATTTCGACCATCTGGGGATCTTTAATGTGAATTGACATCGCACAGCGTACGGGCGCCTTTGCGTTTCGCCGCTATCGAAACGCAGTGGTCGGGTTCGAATTCGGCTACTCTGGATCAGTAGCCGAGCGCCCTGGCCACTGAGCCACCGCGGCGGGTGAGTTGCAAGAAAGAGGAAACAAGAAATTTTGAGCCTCATTTAAGCAGAACTTAGTGCACTTATGCAGGTGTTAAACGACAGTCTGGACGAACACTGAACTGATAAAGTTTGCGGAGAAAGAGAAATTGAAAGCGTTAAATGGAGTCCTGCATTCAAGCGCTTGCCCCAGCTTTGTCTGGCTGCGGCATTCCATTTGGGCTGACTTTTTCAATCAGTCTTGATCTGCCTCTAATATCCAGGGACTGTCTCTCGAAGCTTTCTTTCTGCGAATCATTCTCAGCCAGCTGGAATATTTTGCGGTTTTCTCTGTCACCTCATAGATGTCGCAAATATGGTTCAAAGTGCTTGGAAAGCCTTGATGGTCATTTGATCGATTAAACGGTGAACTTTTTCTGATTCCCTACATATAACCGACAAGCGATTGCCTTACACAGGGAAGGCTTATTAAGATGTCCGGCGACGTGCAAACAGCAGGAATCTCGAAAAGTAGACGAAACCGCTAGCCCTCAGCGTGCACAAGCCTCGCCAAGTGCACAATAATGCAGTTCGGCCGCCTGACGGCGCACTGAACAGGTTAATAGTGTCAAGTTGTTTTCCTTTTTTAAAGGCACCGACTGTAAGCCTCGCTTTGAGCCAGAGGGATGGTAAGGAGAATGAGAAGGAAGTCGCAAATGTCTGGTGCCTCGTGTACAGACACGAGGAAGGTGCCAATGAACATGGTATGGCTACTTCCTCACTGCGTAGACAATTTCTGACGTAGGTGGTCTAGAGCGAACAGTTCTTTGGGGGCAAACTTCGTTCTTTATCTCACTGAGTTGGCGGAGCACCTTGTATTGGCGAGATTGTCGTTCTATATGCTTTCCAGAGCCTTGCGAAGGCGGATTTAGCTTCAGACCCAGACTTGTTCGCCGGGCTGGTAAGTCGCATCTCTCTGGTGGAGGCTTTAACGGCGAGCGTTGTTTGCTTGGTGATGCCAGATTCGCTATCGAACTCGTTAGCAGGTGGCCTCGGCACAAATGACCAATTGGTCAACCCGCGCATCAAAGGAATTAGCACTATCTGGGAGGAGCTTTCTGCGCTGCATGGTCATGGCTTCATGACCATGCACAAAAACGAAACGGAGCGAACCGCGTCGTTTCTTGGATCGCAGTGATGTATGCAACTGAGATATAAGGAGTACTGCGTCCCAGTTTTGATGGTTTCCGCCGATATACACTGAAATAATGTCTGCAATCGTTCGTTGAACAAAATCCATTAAATCCACTCGTTTGAGGGTTGTAAGCAGTTGTTTTACGGTGACCGGTACCACTCAGTCACATAACCATATGCGTAGATGCCGAGCTGAACGCTCGGTCTTTTCAACTTAAAACGATCTTGGGTGCACCGTGACTGAGAATAATGTTTTGAATGAGGAAGGTTGCAATTTCAGCACGGGTACATCTCTCACATGCTCTAATAGTAGCGCATTTGTCTCAGAATCGGCTAAGACTTTGGGTGGTGACTACAGCGTAACGGTTAAACGACGAGGGCTATGGACTATGGGCCTTGGGACTTGTTATACGACTTGTGGCAGATCAGTAGGCTGCAGTAGTCCAGCTGGCTTAGTCGGTTGTGTCTTACGACGCTGACACTGACGGCAAGTTCTGATGTAGCGCTTCTCTGCTACAGGAAGCTTCAGCTAGTAGTATTTTTGGCGTATCCCTTCCACACGTTCGGGAAAAACCCGGGTGAACAGAAGGCTGAGCGTGGCAACGCCTGCAGGACTCGCAAAAGGCCTTAGCGGCGGGAGCCCACAGCCACCGACACCAAGGAGCATAATGGACGTCTCTTTTTTGTTAATTTGTAGTTTGTTAATAAAAGCAGAAGAGAAAGAATCATGCCGCCGATTGGGATTCGAACCCACGACTTTCGAATTTTGCGTCTGGTGCTTCACCAACTGATCTACGGCGACGGCTGTCCAATCTGCTGCTCTCGTGGGTATTTATGTGTAGTGTAAGTTAACCATGAGAGTGTTCGCCAGCACCACCCTCGTCCATAGCGGCGGACGAATTACTTAGCTTCGGCGTGAGGTACAAGACCTTAGGTACGAAGAGAAGATAGAAAGCTTCCGTCACCCCCTAGTTTTCATACAGAGCCCCGTCTCGTAAACAGAACGACGACTGTCTACGCGGGAAGTCTTGGTGGGAAGACTGAGCGCATTCTTCCAGATACTCTATGATGGGTCGTATTTCACTGTTGACTCTTTGTTATTGAGTGAGAACGGACGAAGGGATATCGCCAAGATAAACAGAATCGTCTTTGGACTCGGCCCGGTTCTCTTGGATAAGAGCACATGACAGATAGTGAGCATCACTCTACTTCTTTCCTGACTTAAAGAGGATTTTAGCATTGAATCAGTGGTAGCGCGCAAGCTGCTGCCAGGGATATCTGAGGTTCGCGAGCCAACACAGCGAATGGAGGTCACTCATGACTCGGAAAGAGCGGTCATATAAATACGGGCAAAATTTGGTTGCGGCCCACATAACTGCTAGGCACTTTTTTGTGGTGGAATTGTTCGCCGTGGATTGGGAAAGATCAGACTTGCGTATGCAATTAGGCGTTAGAGACGAACCTGCCACTGCACAAGGACCGCACCGAAGCAGTTGGTGCCGTCGTCGGTGTGCAGTTCAGTGTCGGCGGACTAGCAGAATTGAGCAAGTATACGGGTTCACTGGAGACAATTTCGGAGATCTGCGGAGGCAATTTCATTCTCTGCTTCAAAAAAGAACGGCTCTGTATATTTCGTGAGGTCGGAAAGAGGCTTCGCTGTCTGGGAGAATGTCTGAACAAAACGCAGAAAATAGGTGCATAGAACCACAAAGCGCCGCCCACTTCGCTTAAAGGTTGGGATGAGGAAAGCAGCCGCGGCTGTCTTATGGAGGCCTGGGACAGCTCTCTTAGCACTCATGGTGTGGCCCAGAAACATCCGCTCTTTCAAGGGAGACTGGGCAAGCGACCGGCCGAACGAATTTTTTTGGAAACGGCGCGGAAGTGCCTCATATGCTCTTTTAACGTCTTGGAGAAAATCACATCATCTAGGTACACGAGGAAAATTTGCCTTCTCAGATCGGAAAGCAAAGTGGCCATCATCCGCTGGAAAAATTTGTTCACCACTTATTGCTCTTTATCTTGAGTGTTGAAATTCCTTACCAACATGAGCCTCCGAATTTGTGACACAATTTTGCCGCTGGGCTAAATGAATCCTGCAATAGCCTAATGGAGGATGAAATACGTCTAGAAAAAAATAACATCCGGTGAGTATGGAAGGCACCCCAGGTGGAGATTCATCGTATTATCCGTAGTGCAACAAGTTATGTGTGGGCGCGCATTATCGTGGATCAATTCCACAGCACAATTATGCAAACAAACTCCATTTTGCCTGATTGCAGGTTTCGGATGACTCTTAAGCACGCTGCTGTGAAGATAGCAGTTCACCGCTATACGCATACTTATTTATTTCCCATACCACCTATCGGTGAATCATTGGAGAGATAAGTGGGTTAAAAGAAAAAAAACTACAACATAAAAGGGGCAGGATATACATTACAAAAATTAAAAAGAATAATAGGTAGTGTAATATGTCAAAAATCGAAAAAAGTGATAAATAAAGCAGCGAAAACACACGAATAATAACATAACGGCGAAAGAAAAAAACGCAACATTAACCGCTTGAGGCGTCAATTAAATCTGCTGAAAGGAAAATATTTTTTTGAATAAATGACATTCAGTAGACCTAGTAGAAGTGATGTGCAAACAACTACACAAAAATATTCATATATAAGCATATTTTATTTGCGTCCGCATTTGTGGACAAAGCGCCTTAAACCTGGTACATGAACATAAACACAGCGACATTTGCTTGCCTTTTCTAACTGATCGTTAGGCATGTATAAAAGTTTAGCTCCGGAAATATACACCTCAGTGAATTATTCTGCAGTTCATGATATATAAAACAGATAAAAGCAGCCATTCTATGATGACAGGCAGAGGAACATTCGGTATTTCAAGCCCTGAACGTGGTTTAGATGTGCAGCCTTCACATATTCAGAGTTGTGTAATTAACGTGTCACAGAAGCTGGGGCCAATGCTTGCTTGCATCATAAGTAATGCTTCAAATCCGGCTGTATCGAAGGGGGCTCGAGCAATCTGAGCACAGGTGGAGAGCGAGACTGAGATAGCATCTTGCGGCCTGCTTTGCACATGATTTTTTTAAATGTCGTTGTTTGATTAGTTTATGTCAGAGACCTGAAACAAACTGTCCCCTCGCTCTACGAATGTGCTGATTATTGTTTTTTAGCCTTGTAGCTCAGCGGCCAGCCCTGAAATGACGATGTTGTAAGGGCATGGGTTCTCATTTCTAATCCTTCCTTGTTTAGTGCTGCCACTTTGTATTTTTCTCCTCCTTGGGTTTCATACATCATGTAATCATAGTTGCTGAAACCCGCAGTAAAATTTTCAAAAACGATAGAGAAAAAATGCTCTAACCTTCACTGAAAATGGTTGCTTCCTTCAGATTCATGCAATCTACTATCAAGCACAGGTGGCCTCGGACCCCTTTTTTAATACTGGCAGGGAGCCTAAGACCCTCCTAGAGATCCCTGACTATAAGCTTTGGTCATAGCGCGCTCTGTTTGTCGGCAGCGGCTCAGCAAATTGGCGCTTCTTTGCGATCATCTGCGGGTCTTCATTGCTCGGTCGGTCGCACTTCTTTGGAGGTGTTTCTACATCGACTATTTTCATGAAAATCGCTTCAGCACTGGAGTCGTCCAACGTTCTCTTTGTACAATCATAGTTTTCAACACCCGTAAGGAGTAAGCCCATTTTGTACCATACGAGCATAAAAAAGGCGCATTGTGGGGAGAAAACGCTACTGATATTTGCGGAATTCAGGCGCTATGTACACATTTGTGGACGCGCTGCTCTGAACGTCTACTACAGGACTTTTTATTCGACTAGGACGATGAAAATTGGTGTGCCGTTTCTACATTAACTTGTCGACACACTCCAAACCCTAAATTGCATCATTCGCATACATTTGTTAAGATAGAATGCTAAAAATAAAGATATTTACTCGTCCCGCCAAATACACGACGTGATACACATATTTTCTTTTTTTTTTGCTATCGCACTTCGCTCTAGTTGCAAGAGAAGGCTACCAAAACTTGACAAGGAGGTTCAAAATGGTAAGAGTGCGGTATTGAAAGGTGAAAATGCGCCTTGCGTACGAAAATGTGACGAGGCTTAGGTCGCGTCCACATGTGTGGACCCAGCTCCTGAAGGGGTTAAACAATATGGTGACATCACGAAAATGCGTGAAACGTGCTCGCCTGAAAAGAGCTTGATCTGATATAGATGCGATATCTGCGGGTAGGTGGCTCCATCCTTTAGATGTCTTTGGCAAGAACAATGGGCCCGAAAGGCTCCGCCGTTCGTTCTCTTCGTCCACAGATGTTTCAGCATCAATGTACCAGCCGAAAGTTATGGCAACTTTTTCACTCTTGGTTAAAATACATACATGCCATCTCTCCTTTATTTCTCGTATGGGCTCTCGTAGGAATTAGTGCATCTATAATTCTTCTCTCGTTTCTGTAAGTTGCACGTAGGCATGAACTGCAGATTAAAACGGCGTAACAGGTCTTGACACATTGCTTTCTTTATTGTTATGGACCGAGTTGCGCTAGTGCCCGTGTCAAGAATGTCCCAGTAGAGGAAATTTTAGAGATTGTTTGATGCACCGTGAGATTACTAACTAAAGTCTTTGGCCCACCCCAGAGAAATTTATCCGCCGGTTGTAATGAACCATAGCTTCGGCGGCAAGGATAAAATCTCGCACGGTAATCCGAAGCTTGCTGCATCAGTCAATGTTGGAGCTCTTTTTTTCAACTTCGTCTGCCTCTTGTTAAACTAATTATGTGAATTACAGGCGTTCTAGTGGTGCGTACTCATTTTTCGATGACCATCAAATGCGTTATCGCCTTCAGATGTCAAAATAAATATTTATTACCTCGTGCACATTTACAACGGGGCGGTCGTCTTCAATACACTCTATTCATGCCATCAATCCGGTCATCCCTATGAACATTGACGTACTTTGCCCTCTTACAGGAGAAAATAGCGTCCTGAGATTACAAACCTGCAAAACATCACTGCAGTGTTGAATGTCAATTTAACGTTGCTATTTGCACCTCACCGCAAATTAACCAGCCGCTAATTTCCTATCCTTTTAAAAAGTACTCAGGAAGTATGTTTGCTGGTTTTCCCGCCTACAGTGTGATGTGTTTCACCTCAGATGCTATATAATATTCAAAAATAGGTTGTTTGAATTAGAAAAGTGCTTTTATTGGCATACCAAGGTCAGCGCTGTAACACATCAGAATGCAGCTATGACGTGCTAATGTTGGATAGTGGTTAACAATATTGTATCGTTGCTTTTCTCAGTGTTAGTTTTAGTTTCCTTATTTATTGAGAGGAGTATGGCGCAGCGTAAGTATTATCCATATCAGTTTTTAGAATTTCGAAAACGCTGGTGCCCAGGCGCTGTCGCCCCCTACTTTGGCTATTATACAAGTTCCGAAGGGTGGAAGGGTTGCTTTGCCTGCAAATGTTTTTATGCCTGCGTACGCATTTTGGCGCAATATAGGCAAAAATAATTTATTCTTCCACGCCAGCTCTTTTACTCTTCATTCCACTCTTTACAAGTCGGTTGGTTTTCGGGTCCTCCTCAATGAGCCGTCAGCCAGCAAAGCGTCTTCTATGATTTTCTATCTTCAGGTTGCCAAGTGTCCTTTATATTCGTCTTTGTCGACCAGTAAGTAGCTCTAAAGGGTAGAGGTCCGAAGAGTATTAATGATAGGAACTGATTTGTTAATGGTTTAGGCGTTTATAACCATGTGCGTGGTAGTCTGAACCTTCTCTGAGTAAACGACATGGGTCCTGTGTCCTACCGAATTTTGTCATTTATTTTGAGAGAGCACTCATTTGTAACAAAACTAGGTATAGTATCAGTGAGTGTCTGAACAAGAATTCACGATCTTGGGTTGAATTGCGCCAATCATTTCATTTCAGCTAATTCTGATTATTGCATGCTTAGTTAACTGCGTTGCTCCTCGTCGAAGAGCAGCTGCTGTTAACCGCCAGTTCGGTCACGTTGGATTATTGATTAATCAGCGGCAAAGCAGCACAGCAACCACGGAAAGTCTTTCCTCCTGTCTTTACAATTTTTTTAGCTTTGTTGTTTATTATCTGTAGTGTGCTTTAATTAAGTTTGCCACGTAGGAAACTGCGGCATATCTCGTTAGAATGATTGTCTGGGTTCTATTGATACTGTTCAAGAAACATTATTAAGAACTGAGAGGCTTTTTTCAGGACGAGTGTGGAATGACCGTGGGGGTGGTTACGAGTGGACAAAAGACACGAAAAAAGAGTTCAAAAACCGCCTGACCTGCTTAAAGAGGAAGAATGATTTGAAAACCTCTAAGCAAAAAGGACAAAAAGTTGACCGGCAGGAACGCTTCGACGTAAGTACGCATTTTGGCCGCGACCTTACAGCGCATTTCAAAATAAAGTCACTCGGAAATGCTTTTTATTTATGTGGTGTTCGATATTTGCGTGATCGAAAGAGGTCTTTAGGAAGAACTTTTATTGTAACCGATACTTCCAACTGCTAGAAACCGCTCTGTTCATCAGTTTCATGCAAATTGCTTTGAGGTTAGCCTATGGGACAACAAGGAGATGATCGTTTTTATTGAGACTGAATCTGTTTCAGAAATTCAGAATAATACAACATATTGGCATCTGGTTACTTCGCAAACCTTAATGAAATCGGCGTTAGCATAACTTTGCGTCTCCAAATTTTTCACAGTCGTGACACTTGCCTCCTTGAGTTCATTCACAAGACAAAGCTTAATTTCAGATTTGTACCTATTGAGGTATAAAAATGAGGCTACGCTGATATAGAGCTTTATTTAATTTCTGCCTGACTGCGACTGACTATGTTAGGATTTCGAGGTGTAGAATGAGACGCCATGCTAGTGGCATGCTGGATTTCGGAAAGTCGGGGGCTATTATGAGAGCCGGCGTAGTGGAATACTCCGGAATTATTTCGAGCATATAGCGATCTTTAACGGTCAGTGACGTCGCACACAACGAAGCTGTTTTCCTCCACTTATCCTCATCGGCACGTAGCGAACATCGGAGAAAGAAAAGCAGTCTCACAAAACTGCACAAAAACTCTCTGTGCTCTCCAATTCTTGGCCAATCAACCTGTGTGCACATGTGCAATTGTGTGCGGGTAACAACTACAGCAACAACAACAGCATGCTACTCTGTTGGATGGATCGGGAGCGTATGTTCCTGTCGGAGCTGTGGCGACGAAGAACCAGTCCCGACAGAGTTGGGTTTGGAAGGGATCTTCATTGCGCTGCACGAGCTGCAAGGCCTGTATCAAACTTATTACGTGAGAGGTACCGCATCCGAAGTGAAATGTGGTATGGAAACGAAAGCACGATAAACTTCCGTCCCTGCTGATTAGAGAAACCTCCTCTGAGCCGCAACTGGTCAGCCTAACGTTATGAACGTAACTAACGAAGGAAATGGCGCTATCGTCCATTCAAAAAAAAAAACAAGGTCTAACCGCGAGAAGGTTAAGAAAAGAGAAAATATTTCTCTCCCTCTCTATAATTCTTGAGCGGCCGCCGCAGCGCTCGGCTGCTGGCCTGAAAGATGCGGGTTCGATCCCGACCACGGCGGTGGAATTTCGACGGAGGCGAAATTCTAGGGGCCCGTGTACTTGTGCCATGTCAGTGCACGTTAAGGAATTCCAGGTGGTCGAAATTTCAGGAGCCCTTCACTACTGCGTCTCTCAGAGCCTTAGTCGCTTTGGGACGTTAAACTCCCATAAACCATAAACCAAAACGGCAAACGCGGTGGTGTTAGGTTTTGTGCTCGTGACCATAGAAATACAGAAGAGCACTGCGAGATCCGTAGAGATATGACGGGGAATCACTGCCTGCCCTCGCTTTCTCGGAAGCCTTCGCTCATTTACGTGCAGTGGAATATGAACAATGACTTAGTCACTGCTGCTGAGGAAGCAGTCATCATGTGTGGTCCACATAAAGGTCGGCACAACATGGGAATCGAATATACTCCTCTATGTTAACTGAATTTTATTAGTGCCGCGTATGTTAGCGTGGATTGTGAAGGCCACTGCGTGATATTGTATCGCTTTCACGCGTTTACATGAGAACAAAACAATTTTTTTTTCAATTATCTTCGATTGTAAGGTTCATCGTGCATACATTCAGATGCGTGCACACGCGTTGCGCACAAACTGATGCTTCTGTATTGTGTACACTGTATGCACGGAATGATCACGCATCAATTGCGCTAGTGATGCACGAAATGATATACTGAAAATGTAAGCTGCGCCGTTTGAGCAAAACTTAACACCCCTGGTTCGTCAACACACATTATCTTTAATGTGCGGAAAGCTGTCACATAGACATGTGAATTTCGAGATATACAGGGTGTATTAGTTAACTGTAGCCAGGGTTTCACAATAGGCCGAAGCACTATACGACAATTCGACCGAATGCATGCTGCTGGCTATTGTATGGGGCAAGTCACACTATTTTTTGTGTTGTGCTTAATAGCGTAATTATTCTGCAATAAACAACCAACCTATACGCAACGAAGATAGGCGAAAAATATTAAAGGAAAAGATTTAGAACGACCCGCAAAATTTTCGTTTGAACTGTTTTTAACTCTCTATCAATTACTTATGAGCTTTTTTTCAATAACTGCAAATTTCTGCGAAATATAAAAAATTCCACGTGACATGTCCGTTTGCGCGACGCGATTGCGAGGCTCTCAAACGTTCCGTATAGGAACTAAGAGATTATTTAGCCCAGTGTGCTGCCCCTTAAAAGGCGGCAGGGCAGCGACACACCCTCGGGCTTTGCATTTTTTTTCTTTATTTGTTCCTCACCTAGTGTCTAAGAGGTGGACAAGGCTAACGGCTAAGAGCCTGACGAGGCCTTGGCCCCTTGTACAAATTTTTTTCAGCAACGGACAGAACTGAGGCATAATACTTCGGTAAGCAGTAGGGATACAATGTAAATAACTCATTAAAAGAGAAAATTGTACCGGCCCGTACATCAGTTTTAAAAGATGCAAAGTTGTAAGAAAACGCGGCTTGTGTTAACACATCCAGGTTTTCATACAAAGGGCACAGGCAATAGGAAACATCAAGTGCGAAACCGGCACTACAACCATCAAAACCAATGCACAAGAAAAGCAAAAATAGATCACCTGAAAAGTTCTGTATCCAATGACATGCATTACATTGTCACGGATCTCTCCGGAGAACACCCGGACCGAAAGAATGGACTATGCCACGGGTGTACCCATACAAACGAACACTTAATACACCCTACGCGGCACACACACTAGAACACAAAACTAACAAAACTAACACAACAACACAAAGGCTATAAATACACACGACCCGGGCACACTACTACTTGCGTCTACTACTAGCGTTCTACTATTCGTGTTCGGCGTTCATGCTCACGGTTGGTTCGGTGTGGCTGCGGCGTTGTATGGATCCAGTAGGCGGCGTCGAGGCGGCGTTCGCCGTGCTTGGGCTGGCGTCGCCGGCGGTTTTCGACGTGCTCGGGCTGCCGTCGCTGGCTGCGTCGTACAAGCTCCAGGTCCAAGCGCCCGTGGAGATGATGCCGGAATTGTTGGCGTTGTTGGCACCACCGGGATGGGTGGCAACAGCGCCGGAGACACCCCTGGCCGTAGCAGGTGGTAGCGTCCTCTGTTGACTCGCCGAAACGGGCTCAGGCACGGCAGGGAGTCCACGATGCGATGTCGTAGAACGCGAGCTCACCGGAGCAGTGGCCGGCGTCGCTCTCTTCCAGCCGATGTGTCCCTGACCCGCCGGAGCCTCCGCTTCTCTGCTGTTCCCCCAGTGCCACGCTCTCACTCACCCTTTTATAGCCTCGGTGTTAGTCCACGTAAGCCTTGTCGTCGTCTTCTCTTCTCCACCAATCATCTTTCTCCACCTCGCCGAATGCTTCTCCACCAATCATCTCTCTCCACCTCACCGAATGCTTCTTCTTCCTCTTCTTTATTCTTCGGTTAATTCACGTCGTCTTCTTCACACCATTTTTCTTTAAAATTTAATTTTGGCTCCTTAATATATGTGACATACATACAATATTCCATGTATGAACCGCTGAACACGAAGTGGGGATTCAACCAATTTGGTAACGGTTTGGTAATAACATCCCAACCGACTATCTTCTGTGGCGATTCTGGACTCTGCACACAACACACGGCAGAGGTCCAGCACACACCAAACGCACACCACCAACACAGTACACCAAATTGCGTGTTCAGAACACTAACACACCACTGCCGCTGTCTGTACAGAGTCCTTAATAAACATGTTCGTGTCCACAACAGACTCCCTTGTATAATCATACAACACCAACAACAGCAACAACAACAACAACAAGATAAATCCGAGAGATACATTAACACAACAACAACAACCAGATAAATGCCAGAGATACCTAGAGCTGTTCAGTGGGCTCTACTCATGAAGTCCGCTCTAACGTTATCTCTTCCTTTAATATATTCCACGTGAAGTGAGTATTCTCGCAAGGCCAAACTCCATCTCATAACTTTACTATTGTTTATTTTGGCCTTGGTTAAGTATTCAAGCGGCTGATGATCTGTCTGAATACTGAAATGTCTCCCATACAAATAAATGTGGAATTTCTTTACCGCCCACACCACCGCCAAACATTCCTTTTCAACGGTGGGGTAGTTGCGTTCACTAGACGATAATCTCTTGCTTGCAAAAAATACCGGATGTAGCACGCGATTCTCTTCATGCAAGAGTACGGCTCCTAAAGCTCGGTCTGATGCATCAGTGCGAAGCACAAACTCTTTATCCACATTCGGAGCAAGCAGAAAGGGCGGTTTTGCATACACCCTTTTAACATAGCGAATGCATTTTCATGTTCAGCAGTCCGAGTCAGCTCATTGCTTGCCCCCTTCCTAGTGAGTTCGACAAGCGTGTCGGCTATGTGTACATAATCGGGAATAAAGTCCCTGTAGTATCCCGTTAACCCCAGGAACGACTGTACCTCCTTCTTGTTCGTCGGTGTCTTGGCCTGCTGTATTTTGTCCAAGATATCGTCTTTTGTCGCGATGCGGCCCACCCCAGCTTGTGACCGAGAAAAGAATAGGCTTCAAAGCCCACCTCACATTTCGCCGGTTTTATGGTCAACCTGGCTAGCTGAATTCTATCAAATACTTTTTCCAATGTAATTACATGCTCTTCCCACGTATCTGTTGCCACCAGGATGTCATAAATATAGTGTTCTACATTTTGGAGCCCATCCAAAACCTTCCTCATCAGCTTCGTAAATATTGCAGATGCTGTCTTCAAACCAAAAGGCATGAATTTAAATTGTAATAAACCAGCCGAGCACGAAAAGGCAGTCTTCTCTTTAGAAGAATCTTCCATTGGTATTTGCCAATACCCTTTAGCTATGTCAAATTTAGAAAAAAAACCTTTTGTGAGCCACCTTAGCGAACACCACGTCCGCTCTTGGTATGGGTTCTGCATCGGGTACTATGATGTCATTTAGCCGCCGAAAATCTACACACAGTCGGTTAGTACTATCAAGTTTTTTGACAGCCACAAGAGGCGCATTGTATGCTGACCACGACCTCTCAATCACACCCAGCTCCAACATATCCCGCACCTCCTTTTCCATTGATTCTTGAACTGCTAAAGGTAGTGGGTATTGCTTCACGCTGATTGGTCTATCTGTAGAGAGATCAAGTCTGCAACATATGGCATCCGTTTTGCCCGGCACATCTGAAAACACATCCTCTTTGCTTTGGAGTAGGGCCTTTATCTGCGAACTTCGGTTTTCATTCAAATTGGGGTTAACTAACACCTTATCCCAACCTACAGTTTTCGTCCCACTGCATGTAGGCATCTCGACAACATCATCTATCTTCTCGGCTACTACGGAGCATGCTACCTTGGGGGCGCACTGAACGGGAACTCTTTCTTCGTACTTTTTCAACATGTTTGCATGGAACACCATCTTGGTATTATTTATCAGTAACTCATAATTCATGTCATTTTTCTTCTGCGTCACAAGGTGAGGGCCCTTCCACTGCATAAGTAACTTATTATGATCCGTGGGTAGCAAGACGAGAACATTGTCGCATGGATTCAAGTTGCTATGAGTGGCTTTCTTGTCATAGTAGCCCTTATAGTGTTCGCGCGCCTTTTCCAGGCCTTGATGGGCAAGCCTGCATGTTTCTTCCAACTTGTCCCGCAACTCAAGAACGTATGTGTAAGTTGTCTTGAGATCTGATGCAATCTCCTTATTAGCCCACAGCTCCTTGAGTATTGTAAGTGGACCTCTAACGGTTCTCCCATACAAAATCTCAAAGGGCGGAAAACCAAGACTCGTTTGTGGTACTTCGCGGTAAGCGAACAAAAGAGCTGGGAGATATCAATCCCAATCAGTAGGTCTCTCCTGGCACATTTTCTTGATCATATTTTTGAGAATGCCGTTGAACCGCTCTACAAGCCCATTACACATGGGATTGTAAGGCGTCGTCAGTAACTGTCTTACTGATAAAAGGCGGTTAACCTCCTTCATTAGCTCCAATGTGAAGTTCGAGCCCCGGTCACTCATAATTTCCCTCGGGAACCCATAACGCGAAAACATTTCCACAAGACCCTCCGCCACTTGGATACTGTCAATAGTTCTCAGTGGAATAGCGTCAGGATAACGAGTGGCCACGTCCACTAGAGTAAGCACACATCTATTGCCTTTAGCGGATACTGGAGAAATTGGCCCCACAATGTCAATTGCAACTCGCTGAAACGGTAGGTCGATGGCTGGCATCTTGCCCAGAGGTACGGGTCCAACTCTTCCCTTCGGAAATGTGCGCTGGCACACATCACATGAGCGAACAAAGCGCTTAACGTCACTCTGAACACCCGGCCAAAAGAACTCCTCGGTGATCCTAGACACCGTTTTTTGAACACCCTGGTGTCCGGCCATAATGGCGTCATGACATAAGCGCAACACCGGTCTCTCGCATATCTCTCGGTAACGCCAGCTGTTGTACCAGCCTTCGTGAACAAAATATGCACTCCCTGTGCAGAAGACCATTTACCAATTGGTATTCGAAGGACGTGCGTCTCTTCTTTCTTTTCACTTTTTCCCCGACTCTTTCGAAGCAGGTCTCAGGCTCGGGTCTTCCTTTTGCCTAATTGCAATTTCGCCCTGTGTTACGCTCAGGCACATCGTAACAGGAGCAGGGAGCGGACACTGCTTTGCTCGGGCTGTCGCTTGAGCTCTTGTCTCCACTGCCGACGAGAAGCTGACTGCACCCGTCTGAGCTGTCGCGGGCCTTTCCTCCTTTGGATTTTCTTCAACGTCGAGCATCCTCCACTCGGGATCGGGGTCTTCGACACTTCTTGCACCCGTAATGTTCCCCAAGATGAGATCGTATATGGGTTGATCTATGCATTTTGCCACTACCTGCCCCGTATAATATGGCGCGGACACTAGGATCCTGGCTTCAGGAAGGTACCTTACTGTGCTATCCACAAGAGTGACGGCCGACGCTTCCCCTGTATGATCCTCGTCCTTCACCAGGCTTTTACGAACCAAGACGGCGGTAGCTCCGCTGTCTCTAAGCACCATTATAGGACGGTCCCCTATTTGCCCAACCACCACTGGCATTGCTGCTTTCGACTTTGGTGTGCCACTCACTGCCTCATTTTCCAGCGGCGTTTGCTCTCCTTTCAGCTGTGGAACTTCGGGTGTCGTGACAAGTTCTACCCTTGAGTCGACAACGCATGCAGCTCGGTCCTGCGTTCTGTATCGGCACTCATACAGAATATGACCCCTCCTCTTACAACCTTGACACACAATCTGTGTTTTTTGGGCAGTACTACTAGTTCGACAGTCAGCTGCACGGTGTCCCACCTTGCCGCAAAGAAAACACCTTACTGGCGCCATAGATGCACTGCCATATGCTCTTGGTTTCGCAGCATCTGTCTCTAAGGTCTTTTGGGTTTCCTCCTTTGCCTTACTCAAGTTTTTTAACCCTTGAGCCTCGAGGAATTGGTCAGCATTGTCGGCGTACTCTTCCAAGGAATACAACTTTCTTTCCTTCAGGAATAGTGCCAGCTTTGAGTTGCAACACGCTAAAATTTACTCTGTGACCACCTTGTCACGAACACCTTCAAAAGTCTTTTCTGTGTTTGACATATCAAGCCATCTATCAAAATAGTTGGTCAGCCTGCAGGAAAACTGCTTAGTGGTTTCCGAATCCTCATGTTTCGCGATGCGAAACCTCTCACGAAAACCCTGTGCCGTAAGCCTGAATCTTTGGAGGAGTGCCTTTTTAACTTTCTCGTAGTCCATGGAATCAGCAGCAGGCATCCTTCCAAACACATTCAGTGCCTCTCCGACTAAACACATGCTTAATGCCGTGGCCCATTCACTGCGCTCCCAGCCTTGCCCCAAAGCTATCCGCTCGAATCGTTGCAGATATGCAACCAAATTATCTCTCTTGTCATCAAAACGAGCCATCAGCTTCTTTGGCAAACTCTGGCCGGTCTAGGAGATTCTGTACCCGCTAAGGAACGCTGATCATATTCCGTGATCTCCTCATATCCTCCCGCGACATGCGCCTGTTTCCATAAAATAAACTCCTCCCGTTCTACCTTCTTTTCTCCTGTTCTTCTGCCTCGCGGGCTCTTCTAGCTTCTCGCTCTTCTGCCTCGCGAGCCCTTTTCGCCTCGCGTTCTTCTGCTTCACGAGCGTCTGCGCGTGCTTGCGCCCTTTCCTCTCTATGCCTTTTTGCCTCTTCTTTCTCCTCGTCACAGAGACGCATCGCCTCTTCCTTGCTTAACTCTAGCTTGATCGCCAGCTCTAACGTTTTTGCCAAGTCCATACTTTCTGCCGTCGAGAGATCGGAGAAATCGGAGACAAAGCATAAAAGAAATAGGAAATGTATCCTGGCACAGATTCGCCTCATATCTTTGTCACGGATGTCTCCGGAGAACACTCGGACCGAAAGAACGGGCTATGCCACGGGTGTACGCACACAAACGAACATTTAATACACCCTACGCGACACACACATTAGAACACGAAACTATCAAAACTAACACAGCACACAAAGGCTATAAACACACACGACCCGGGCACACTACTACCTGCGTCTACTACTAGTGTTCTACTATTCGTGGTCGGCGTTCATGCTCACGGTTGGTTAGGTGTGGCTGCGGCGTTGTATGGATTCAGTAGGCGGCGTCGAGGCGGCGTTCGCCGTGCTTGGGCTGGCGTCGCTGGCGGTGTTCGACGTGCTCGGGCTGCCGTCGCTGGCTGCGTCGTACAAGCTCCAGGTCCAAGCACCCGTGGAGATGATGCCGGAATTGTTGGCGTTGGGGGCACCACCCAGATGGGTGGCACAGTGCTGGAGACACCCCTGGCCGTAGCAGGTGGTAGCGTCCTCTGCTGACTCCCCGGAACGGGCTCAGGCACGGCAGGAAGTCCACGATGCGATGTCGTAGAACGCGAGCTCACCGGAGCAGTGGCCGGCGTCGCTCTCTTCCAGCCGATGTGTCCCTGACCCGCCGGAGCCTCCGCTTCTCTGCTGTTCCCCCATTGCCTCGCTCTCACTCACCCTTTTATAGCCTCGGTGTTAGTCCACGTAAGCCTTGTCGTCGTCTTCTTCTCTTCTCCACCAATCATCTTTCTCCACCTCGCCTAATGCTTCTCCACCAATCATCTCTCTCCACCTCACCGAATGCTTCTTTTTCCCTCTTCTTTATTCTTCGGTTAATTCACGTCGTCTTCTTCACACCATTTTCTTTTAAAGTTTAAATTAGGCTCCTGAATATATGTGACATACATACAATATTCCATGTATGAACCGCTGAACACGATGTGGGGATTCAACCAATTTGGTAACGGTTTGGTAATAACATACATCATTGAGTTGTGTTTGAAGCTGCTGAATTAACCAAGAAATGTCTGCATTCACATTTGAAAATAGTAAAATATTTGTTGAAATTCATCTGCATTCCAGAGCTATTCAATTGTTTAGTAGACTGAAAAGTTAGCGTTCAGCGGCCATAATTAGTTCGCATCAGAGGTGCTCTCCGTGTAGGACCGGGAATCGGGTTTGTAAGGCTATGTTCTGTTAGAGTGATTATAGTTTGTTTCGATGAACCCATTGCAGAAACTTGAAGTAGACCTGCTTTGCTTTTAGCATGTTGTATTTAACGAAAAGCGTCCCTGTCCGTACTTTGCGTCGATCCCCTCTATAGGTCGCACACAAGAGTAGTACCTTTTTTGTGCGACAAATAATTTACTACAATTATAGGCTCTCGTCGTTCCCCAGACCAATATTCCATAACTTAACCTAGACTAAAAAAGAGACCAATACAATACCTGTTTTAAGGAGGTGGGTATCAGATTCATGTTTGTTGATGCTCCCACTTATTGGCGTCAAATCAGCTTTTAATTTATTAGTATGCGTACTCAATGAAAGCTCTTCGCAGAACCATGCGCCAAAAAATTTTTAGTTCCGTCATAGGTTATATTTTTGTTGAATAGTGTCTCCTATTTATGGGCTTAAATATCATGTATTTTGTGTTATTTGTATTTAGACTCAATTTGTTGTTTAAAAGCCATCCTAAGAACTGAAGTAGTTATTCATTAGCAGCTTTTATCAATCTTGCTTCCTTTACTCCTGTGAAGAAGACATACGCAAGCGGCACGCCTCCCTCTCGGCGCTTGATGATAGGGACAAGGAGACACAGTCCTTATTTCTCGCGTAGCCTTAATCGAACAGCAAGAGCGTGCGTCGCAGCCCTGCCACTTTTAAGCAGCAGCGCATCCGGCTAAATGAGCAGTTTTTTTTTGGGCGGAACGTTTGAGAGCACGGATATCGTGGCGCGCAAGCGGGCATGTCACGTGGTATTTTAGTGTTTCGCGGGAATTTGCAGATAGTGAAAAAAAGCCGATTGGCAGTAGACCAGTTAGAAACTATTCGCTGGTAGTTTTCGCAAATCGTTTTACAACATTCTCATTGCACTTTTTCGCCTGTCTTCGTTGCTGGTGAATTTGGGTAGCTAATCTCAACTAAGCATGCAGCTAAGCACAATGCAAAATGATATGTTTATCCATACATTAGCCAGCAAAATGCATTTTGTCGCTTTGCCTTATAGTGCCGCCGCTGCATATTTTAAAATCCTGGCTAAATTTAGCTGGGACACTGTGTGCGTGCATATATACCGGCTGTCCCAGCTATCAAGAGCCAATGGTTGAAAAATAAATTATTAGAGACAGGGGAGTGGAACCATTTGTATATTGGTGACAGCCATCTTGCTCATCAGAGGCTCTTTTGTTTTGCAAATAATAGTTTCATTAGGTTTTTATATAAATTAATAAATATTGACTTCAGACAACAAATTTCATTTGGTGAGTTGTCGATCACCTTCAGAAACCCCCTTTCCATCATTTGCGATAAGGAAACCCTCACCTGGGTCTTTTTTTCCCACCTCCAAAGAAAACCGGCGAGATACAACATAAACCACGTGACTAAGGCACTTTCGCGTCAAGATCGTGCTACTCTCAAGTGTGGTTTCAGCAAACGAAACACCTGCAGCCTTGACTCAAAGGCCCCGCACCAGCGGCAGGCCGATATGTTAAAGGCGGTTTCTCGTCTGCGTCAGCCAGTGGGTACATATGACGGTGCGAGTTGCCACCGCCAACATATCCGCCTGCCGCTGGTGCGGGGCCGTGGAGTCAAGGCGGGAGGTGATTTTGTGCCAGTGCTCCAGGATGCCCATTTGGAGAAACCAAGGGACACCGCATGCATGCGAAGAGAATCGCCACTTACGCACTTCTCCCTCCTAGACAACTTTTCTTTGAGGGCCAAATTTTGCCACCAGAGCACTAAGTGCCTTTGCGACTAAGCGTTCCCACAGAAGCCGCGAGGCCTACCGCATTTCTTTGGTCGCTAGACTAACACTAACAGGTTTTCTTGTTTTGTCACACGAACGTTTGGACATTAACATCACCCTATTTTGCGAACCGAAACTCGGATGTGCGGAACGGCTCCTTGTGCAAGTTCACGCAAGTTTGTCATTTGTTAAAACGCATAAACACATGCACTTAAGAAAGCGTGACATTGGGCGTCAGTTTTTCTGTGGGGTAGTTCTCACGTCTTGGAAGCTATTGCATGCTAGCTGCATGTCTAAAGGCATTCACCAGATGTACATAAACAAGGACCAAAAGACACAGTCAACACTAACGATTTAGGACTACAGCGTCTGTGCCATCCATTCTTTTATTCACTTAGCTCTCAAAATGCCTGAAACTGTACACCACACCAACAAGCACACTTCTTGATCGTATTATATGCAAAATGTTACAATTTTCTGAAAAACCTAACTCTGCGTTAAAGATCCCCAGGTGGTCGAAATTATGCCGGAGCCCTCCACTACGGCACCTATTTTTCCTTTCTTCTATCACTCCCTCCTTTATCCCTTCCCTTACGGCGCGGTTCAGGTGTCCAATGATATATGAGACAGATACTGCGCCATCTTCCTTTCCCCAAAAACCAATTATTATTATTATTAATTAGAAACTTGCTTCTTAAGCTGGTAACATAATTTAGCAGGCATCGCATTCACTTGAGTTCAAAAAAACATAATAAATCTTGGGTACAGAACACTGATGAAAACATATCGCTGCGTTCGTAACCACACTGGTATCACACATTTTGCGCGAGAGTCGCAACGCGAATTCACGGGCACCAAACAACGGCCAGCTGTGTCAGCACCCAGCACAGGTGATCTCATGAGTAGCAATAAAAAGAGCCTATCAGTTCACCAGGGCGCTAGTAATAAATGAATGTATCAGCCAGCTACTGGAAGAAAGAGAACAGGACATCACTTTCTTGCCAAGCTTGTTTTATTTTTTCTTGTCTTTCACACTTTTTGGCATGTGTTCGCCTGTGCCATTTACCCAGTCATAATATCTCTTAGAAGGGTGAGGGTTCAGGCTAGTGGGTAGTCAACATGAGGATTCATAGCGCACACAATTAGCGCTCGTGTTGTGTCCCCTCAATTGTGTGCGGTATAGACCCGCATGATATCTCGTGGAACGTGTGTCCTTAATAAATATTTCTGTAATTGTTGCTTTCCCGATTTATTCAAGCTTTTATAAGGAACACAATGTTTTCAAACTGGATGTCATATTTATGAGCACTACATTATATCTTGATATTAAGAAATTTAAAGCGTTCTTCTGTGAACTGAAATAGCTTCAAGACTACTACGTGGCTTCAGCATCAAGAAATCCATTCTTCCTACCATGCTCTAAAAGTCAGGCAGGCATTGACAGCAGCCGAGAATAAACCGAGAAATTATAGGTGTATATGAGCAACGACGATGGAAAAAATGAAAACGAGAGAGGTTGGGTCGTTCTGATTCACTCTTAGCTAGGAAGAAATAGCTGGCTGGCTAGTGGAAAGAAACTTTCTGCTTTAAGTACCTCTGGCTTGCATTGAGCCTCCTTCGAGCATTAAGTTTACGTTGTCATCAAGCATATTACAATGCTCTCTGCTCCCCACTTTTAACAGGGAAGCGGTAAGCAATACCATCTGGAATGGAAGCTCCGTGATTATGTTGGCCTCCGTGCATCTTTCAATGTAAGACATTTTTTCTCTCTCGAATACTGCTGATCAAGGAAGACTTAGTGACCCTGTTTAGAATGAAGAAGTGTCCAGTGTTTTAACTGACTTGATATAGCTTTATTAACTCTGTCCAAGTGGAGCCACCTCACTAGCATTTATATTTAATGTTCGAAGGTGTTGTCGATAGGAGCATCTCACAACCTAAACATTTTGTTATTAGCCATATTTTTTCTTACTGAAATATTTCTTCTCGCCCAATATAAACGTTTAAAGGTAGGTAGTGGTTTATTTAAAATAACATAAAAGGAAGGTAAAAGATTTTTGCTAGCCCCGGCATCTGCCATCACGTGCGGCGGCACCTGAGCTGGGGCAGCGGAAATAAAGGATAGCAGGCAGGTGGGAGAAATGAAATAAAAGAGGTGAGGGGACAGAAGAAAGACATGGGGGGAGGTAAATAGTACACTACATAAAATAGATATACACTAAATTCCCCTTATGGGCAATCGGCATGCGAATAAAAACATTATGCATTATTTGATGCGTTCATCCGTGTCGGTGCGCCTTCATAATGTCTTGCATGCTGGTTGCTGTTAAGATTGTTAGTTCGACGCCTTTTTAATTGTCTTTGTCATAGCTTCATCCAACGCTTCAGGGTATAAAAATCGCATTAAATAATAATAATAATAATAATAATAATAATAATAATAATAGTAACAATTTTATTGCACAAAAGAATTCAAAGTACAAGAAACGGGCCTGTCAAAGCCACCAATGGCTTGAAGGACTTGGCCCGGCAAAATCAGCGGACGAGTGTGCAATATTCACTCGACGCATAACAGGGTGAATGCAGGGGTATTAACAGTTAAGAGGCTAAACACAAACAAGGAGCAAATCACGAGACAAGAATCAATACACATAAGATAAGATGGACATATTTCAGAGGTGATGACCAATACTTTTTAGAAGTATTGAAGCAACCGCGTTACAGTGAACAAATAATCTTTTTCACTGCCTTTTTTGACTGAATCGAGAATGCCTCATTTGGCAAATCGTTCAGAATTTTCGGCACGTAAACACAGCGTCTAGCTTCACCATATCTTGTTGAGGATAGCGGCACTACATAGCGAACACTATTACGAAGGCCTCGGGGGGCTGTATAGCACGTTTTAAAATCACTGAACCAAAAATGCCGTAGCAGAACAGTTTGTACAAATAATAACATATTGAAACACATGTCTTAAACATATCCTTCTGAAATATTTATCGGAACCGAAAGTTCGCTAAATACAGGACAATTATTTTTCAGTTCAAAGTTATAGGAATGCACACATATTCACTCTATGAAATTCCAAAGGTTATGATCAGATGTAATGAAAATTTCTTAATTCCGAAAATTGAGAGAATTGTTGGTAAGAAGTGTGGGTAAAACCATAAATGTGTACGACAGAATTAAGTTCATCGCTGTAGTCATGTGTTCACTTTGACCTGTTTGTTTTGTCAGCGGTATACCTAAGCGAGAAAAGTAAAGATCGTCGTAATTTAGGAACATAATCGGATGGTCACTGGCAACACAACGCTGGTGCCCTGAGAAGGAAAAACACATGAGAGCATAGTTCTTTCCTAGTAATGAATAAGGTTTTATATTGTTTTGCTTAGCTTTTTAAAACGAATATTCTGGTGCCATTACGGGCGCTCTGTAAAACCTTCACACGGCACGCAACGATGCGCTTGGGGTTCGGAGAATTTGGGATTGGCCGGAATATTTTGCTTACTACTTGCATCCTAAATAGTACAGGACACTAGAACGGCGCTATTGTACCGCTGTTGTGTGATTATTTTTTCTTAAAGCCAAAAGCTCCCACTATATTCATACCGTACTTAACGGCCGTTAGAAAAAGCCCACACAACGTCACGTTCTAGCTACCGTTTGCTAAGAAGTCAAAATTTTCGTTAATTTAGCACTCACAGTTTAGGGACCATTTAGGATAAGCGATATGACAAGCCATTTCGCACCGTCTAAAGTACCTCGGAAATAAAAGCCATTTACAGACAGCTGAAATGTTTTTCAGAAGACAAGCATGAAACAAGCTTCCATTTAAAGGTTAAATTGCTGTTTTCTAATGCAGTTTGTTAGAGAAATTTCACGGCACATACAACTGAGTCTTTCAATGTTCTGCAATTTTGAAATCTGGGCAGCGTTTCGTTTCAGCAAAAGTCAACTTGAAAGCTGGTCGTATGGAGTTTTTAGTCACGGCAGTTGTTAAAATCAATTACCTTATGTGACGTGCTGAAGTACTCAACCTTTCATATCTGGTCCGCTTTTGTGGGAAAAAGAGGTCGAGAAGAATATTGCTGTTTTCAGAGACCTTCATACGAGTTATGAGTTAAGAACCCAGTTTAGCCATGTAACAGGCACACAAGAGCTTTCTTGATTCTGCCAGTGATGTAATTTTTTACCATTCGCGACGTCGTATGTTGGTCTAAATCCAGTTTCAATTTTGCTTTCGTGTTCAGTTTTATTTTATAATTCTGTTGCTCACAATTCTTAAACTTAATTATCTCCACCAAGACAGGTATGTTTGGACTATAATTCGATTACGACTCAAATTACTGAAAATCCTGTGTAGATGTCACTGCAGGTAAATGCAAAGTTTGAGGCCTCATCCTGCATCAAAGGGAATAACAAAGGTTTTAACATAATTACGAAAACAGTAATGTATGCATTGTGGCACATTTTATTCAGTTTGCCAGTTGTGTGTATGCCTGTGAAGGACAGAAAGAAAAAAGAAAAGGGAAGGGGGGATTGTTACGCAGGATAAATTACCAACTCAATGTTGCGAACCGGATAGAAGAGATGCAGCGGGTCCAACAGGGAATAAGATATGACAGTTGAGTTAAAAATGAGTCCTTCGATAAAGAGGGCCTATCATGGACAGTCCATCACGCAAGCATGACGCCCTAAAGAAAGAAACAAGTGCCTGTCGACATAGGTTGACATCGGTCGACATTGGTTGCATTGAAGCACTAAATAGAGGACAGGTACAAAAAACATGGCCAATTTTCTTGTGAAACCTGTAGCGACCACAAGAAGGGCAACCAGTCATACCGAGGAAAAAATACTGGTTTGAGAACTCGACGCCAAGGCACACACGACGGAAGAAAGTTACGTGCCGTCGTGACTGGCTGGTTAGAGTTCAGACCTACCACTCAGTATCGAGAGAATGTTAAGGAGAGTTCGCCAACTCGCCCCCAATTCCATGAGGCAAGAGTGTCTGCTCGCTGAAGCATACGAAAACTGGCCGCCGCTTTCGCTCTCAAAATTGCGCACCCAAACGCTACAGGCATATCAGCCGGCGTCGTAAGAGCAATTTTATGGCGCAGCAGTCTTCTCGTAGCCATTGATAAACGATAAAATCGCCTGTAATGATCGCAGCAAAATTTGCTTCCCGGAGCTCAGTGACAACTTGTAAAAGGATTCGGGGAGAAGTGGAGCCTGCGCGCCTTTGGTAGCCGCTGTGTAGTGTTGTGTTAAGAAAACGAACGCTGGAAGAAGGCTACCAGTTTATTTTAGCATTGTGTCTGGGCTCAACGAAGGGAGCGCGATACGGGCGAGGGGTACTCGGGAAACGCGGCAGGGGCTAGACGTGAGACGTAAAGGGAAGAAGGAGCCTTCTGTGCATGCAAAGCGCGAACGAGTGACTGTGGTTTCAGTATCAGTCTTGCCGCGGCCATCACCTCTAGGAGACACAAGCAACATTGCAAAACACCGAATTTTTTCAGAAATAAATTACGAGCCAGTCCCACAGTTCTATGGCAGCGTGCAGTGCATAGGTGGTCTTCGCATTTTGTGCGAATGTCTGTGGGCGTGCGATGTGGTTGCCGGAGCTGCATAGTCACCTTAACTGTTTGGCGTTGCACCAGGAAGCCTGACCTTTCCATGGAGTGTCTTGAGTGCTGAAATCCACGTTGAGGTCCTGATTACCATGCAGATGCTGACCATGATGTTGGTTTCATAGCATCTACCTTCAGCTGCTTGCAACTGTATGGTGTTAACTATTCAGGCAGACCTGCAAGAAATGCTTGTTCTCGGATTGCTCTTGCTCCGCAGGTTGAATGATATCCAACTTGAAGGGAAGGCACCTTCTATATATTAGGGCGGTAGGGGCTTGTTTCATTGAAGGATGATGAGTATTTCTGTGGGCGTACAAAACGCTCGGAAATGTAGCTTTGAAGCTGTCAGCACTACTTCCATTCTTCAATGATTTCTTCAGCGACTGGAAGGAAAGTTAGGCTGTGCCGTTGCAGCTCGGATGATGTGGTGGAGTTATGAGATGTGGTGCAACGAGCTCACTAACAGCTGTCGAACTATGGTGGCGTGAATTGCAGTGCACGATAAGAAACAATGACGTCAGTGTGCGCAAACCTGTAGAATATTCTGTGAAGTCGATCACCTGCGTCTCTACAAGGGTTCTTTAAGACGCACACACATTTAAAGCCGTTTTAATTTTGTATCGACGACAACGGAAAATATTTGCTGCTGCAAGAATGCGGAAAAATTACTGCATACACGTTTATCAGGAAATCTCGGCAGAAAACATGGTACCAACAGCGCGTTGTTCAAAGAATCCTGCTGATCATGGCATAACTTCCAATGTTTGCCATTAGCTTAAATGTGAGTTTCAAAGGCAGGCCAGAAAATATAGCTCTGGACTAGCTGTTTTGTCCTTACTAGATTTAGTGGTCGATTATGCACCTAGATGGAATGACGACCGACGCACAAACCGGTAAGCAGACAACCTTGACGCAGCATAAGCCGAAAGCGCCTGTCAAAAAGCGGCTTCGTATTCACATCAGAATGATTTTGTTAGCATGTGCATGTGTGCTCCATGCCATTGCATAAAACAGGGTCCATGGCTCTCCTTATCACCGGCATAGACTGAATTCGCGGTCAATGGAACGCAACGAGTCATTCTCACCATAATCGGGTGACTGCAATAGCAAACGTAAAAAATAATCGGATTCTGCACTTTCACAGGTGACTTTGAACATCTGCATATTTGTGTACACAAAAACTGAGTCACCCCACTTGAAGTTGCACAGACGTAGTGGAAATACCCCTCTTCTGTCACGGTGTAGTCGGCAACTACTTGCGATCGGGGATAAGCGCGAAAATACGCGCGTAAAATGTCAGTAAAATTTCTTGACTCCGTAGATGAGGCAGAGTTCTTTTTGCAGCTCGCTGTGTTTGTGTTCTGCGTTGTGACAGTGTGTTAGGCGTTTGTAATGGGGCGCAGGGTGCCATGGGGAAAAACATGTCACGTGACTGCGTCTACTTCGCAGTTTAATGGGTCACACGCTAAATGCAGGGATTTCCTGGGTCGTAGTGTGCAAGGAGATGTAGTGATAGCATTGCCCTCCTAATAAGAAAAGCCTTCTGACAGGTCTGTGCCCATGTCCATCTCTAAAGAAATTATACAATGGGTAGTGCACAAAAGTTAACAGTCGAAGAAGGTACTTGTAATAGTAGTTATTGGCTACCAGCAATGAACTATGTCGTTGCTTATTGGCTAGAGCTGGTGCAACTATGATAGCTTCTATTTTTTCATTTGTAATGTCGATGCCAGCTGTAATAAGTTTATGAACAAAGGAGCAGCAATATTTCTGAGAAAAATGGATTGGAGCCTTTACTCGCAAACTTCGTTCAGCCGGCTTTTTAAGAACGGCTTCGAAACTCTGCAGATGCTTTCCTCTTAATTTTACAGTCACCAAGACGACCCCCGAGTAATAAACTGACGCCCAACAGGTACTTGAGCATTGTATCTATTATTCTCTGAAAAATTGCAGCCGAGCATGAAGCAACAAAATGGAACCTTTTCATGGTATGGGGCGTAATAATTCAGCAGGTACGATCTGTTGAGAGACGTCGCTTAAATCATTATTCACGAAATATTGTCCTCCAGCTGGCGCAGGGAAACTTTCTAACCCAATAGGAAGCGAGTATCAGTCCGTATCGTACCAGATTCACTGGGTTCTTCAAATCGCCGCGCATGAGAATACTTCCATATTTATTGATGACCGGCACTACCAGTGATGATACCCGTTGACTGCATCGTTTCGGATTATTAGAAAGTAAGGGCCTCCCGAGACTCCAAAAACTAGAACCCTGAAGCCCAAAACGCGCTCAGGGCCACACCACCAAAGTGTTTGACGAATTATGGAGGCGCTTGGCACCATTGAGCGCACGAAATGCGCGCTTTCTACAGTGTTCCTCTCATCTTCAGCGCGTCCGGAGGGGTCATGGAGCCGGACATAATTACGTCGTGGCACGTGACATCAGCAGAGAAGAATCATACCGAAGATGCTGAACGGAAGCACCAGTCTCGTCAGAATCCTAGTGTGTAAGAACGTTACTTAGCAGTAAAGTGCTAAGTTTTACAGTGAGATACGACTGCGAATGCGAAGGAGGCTGACCGTATGTGAGCGAACCACCACAGAAATCTCGAGCTGCTAAAGCGCAAGGCTGAAGCTAAACAGCAATGCGCGGTGGCGCAGTGGAGGCAAGACGCTGGTAACGTTCCTTATGGGATCCCAAAGCACACTCCTTGGGTTTGCCTGGCCTTTTGTGTAATTTTTTTTACAGGGAAAAGAAAGGGTACATTTCAGATATTTTGGAACAGAATGTACATTGTATTTAAGAAAAAAGCCTGCTCTCTGTGCTTTGATGGATTATAGTTTTCCTTACAGAGATTACAATACTTGTGCAAGGAATAGTCCATGTTAGCCTTCGTTTCTGCTTCAGTCTTGTCAGCAAGTGATGGTGGCTTGTTGCACGAAGAGTTTATTCGAGTGGAACCAAAGACGTTTCACCAGCTGACAACCAATATATTGTGCGTCGCTTGGTTCTGATAAGTGCAAAAGGAAGAAATGAGTGTATGTGGGGAACATCAATGTGGATCGCACCTGCAGCTTGCACAAAGACACACGTACGTTTTCTGTCACATACACGTGACTTGTAGATTGAAATGTGAAAAGAGTTCATGCTGTTGCTGTTTCGATATCACGGACAATATGGGCCTCGTACGCAACTGCATATAAAGTGACGCTGTTTTAATCAGGACGCGAACCAGTACTGGCTGCTGCAGCGTGCAGCTCACGCCGATTAGAGAAATACCTCTGTCCTCGAAATGCACTTTTGTATAATGCTCCCCGCAGAATGACGACCGGGAGCTTTTGTCCACCTGGTATACGCACTGAATTAGCCTTTTCTTCCCACAGCGGAAAGATGTAGTCAGCGCGTGCATGCAGACTTCCGTACTGAGTTTGTGTGAACCGCATCGCAAGCAAACATTCAGTGCCTGCCTTGCTCGGGTGGTATCCTCGCATAAGTCTTCGCTTGCCCATGAGTTCTCTGCAGCATGTATCTAAAGCTCGTCAAAAGGAGAACCTGCAGCGTTGTGCAAAACTTTGCGCTTTTCGTGGTGCCTTTTGAATTTAAGGCTCAATGAAAAGCCTCCGGAAGCGTAAATTTTAGCTTCCGCTAAAAGAAATTTTCTGCTGTTGACGCTGGAAACTGCAGATGAATATTTTCTTCGAACTTTGTCCAGAATGCATAGACATCGCATGACTGAAGTAGCGTTCGAAATTCAATAAAGAACTCGGTAGTATACTCCGTCTGCGAACGACGCCAAAGCTGGCTGCGCTCACTCATTCCTCGCTGCTTTGGTGACAGACCATTACCAGCGAACATCGCCAGCCCGTCTAAAATGTTGTATGACCACAGACTGTCTGCGTTCAAGGACTTTAGTTGGATACATGCCTTGGTTTAATAAATTCTATAATGCACGAATTTTTTCATCTTCGGACACCTTGTTTAACTGCAGATACTAGAATAACCATTCGTCCTATGGAGGCCAGTTTCTTCAGTGGTCAAATAGATCGATGTGCCATATTTAACCTACAACTTGCCTCATTGTTGCCTCAATTGCTGGACGTGCCGGCGTCTTGTAATTCCGAAGCGGGAACTAAGGATAACGAGTTGAACTATTACTGTTTCGCGCAGGTCTGGTTTGCATCCTCGTCGCCTGCTGTTACGTGAAGCAGACGCGCACTGGAAGAGCTACACCAGTTTATTTTCACATCGTTTCAGGACCGGGCCCATGTGAACGGGAGACGGGAGAGGCGGTTGCCAAAAAATGGGGCAGGCGCGACCAATTAGACGCACGACCCATGCAATGTGAAAACGTGAGACTGCAGTGTCGTCAGCAGTCTGGTCATAATCGACGCCCTTAGCATATACACAGCACCGCAAACACCACAATTTGACTGACAAAAATTGATCCCAGAGAAGTTTTATTGGATTTCACGCAATATAATCACCAACGCCACTTTTTCTGCACACCACAATTTGTCCAGCTGGAACACCCGTTAAATTAGCGTTTTCTTCCTACTGCGATAACACGCAGAAAAATAAGAACTCACATGTGTAAATGCAATGCAATTTGCTATTCGTAATTTGTTTCCCTTTGCGGGCAATGCTGAAACGGTGCTATTGTTATTGGGCTTCCAGTGGTACGGTATTCCTCTATTGGGTACTCGTAAAAAGCCAGACACACTTACCTTGAAGGGTAAGCGATTGTTCTCCTCGCATGATTAAGACTCCCTGAATGTGCCCCTATGGCGGCAGCAGTTCCCATCGTCAGCGAGCTCCCTGTCACTAACATGATTGCGGTAGGAACCCTGAGTGCACAAGTACGCTGCTATGCTACTCGATGTTAAGCGACGTCGCTTTAATCACGACGCGAACCACTACTGGAGGCGCAAAAATGAACCCTAGAGAAGTTTTCTTAGATTGTACACAATGGAAGCACGAAGGCCACAGTTTCTGCACATGCAAGCATCTTATCTCTTGATTACGATGTACCTTATGGGGCTGACCACAGAAACTAAATACCTCAAATATTTCACTGAGACTTCTCTGTGGATTTCAGAGGTTATTGATAAATATTTCAGTATAGCCTGTATTATTAATGGCGATGATAAACATGCTTTATTATTTGTGGTTGGTGTAGGAACGAGCACTGCTGTGTTTGGTGCAAACAGCACTTAAACACAGCGCTGTGCTGTGTGTATTGTGGCCCTTCATATTCCTTCTGTGTAAGACGTGCTTCTATCAAGAAGATCAGTCACGAACCAGCCGCAGGTCTCGCCCTAATATGTGGCTACAGGATGATGCCGTCTCCACAAGCTTGAAGGATGACTTGGTTTGGGTACAGAAATGTGTGTGCAGTAAAGCGCGCTAAGCGTCAAAGCGCTGACAAGTATTCCAGGACTGGAGAGAAAAACTACTAATCAAGTCACAACCAAAAAATATGCATACCGAGCGCAATCAAGGTAGAAGAGAAGCCTTAGCTAGATATTTAAAGAAGTATTACGGCAGCAAAAATGGCACATATTATGTACACGCGGCGGCCTACGCAGGAGGGCAACTCCACCGTCGCGGTAATACACAAGGGAAAGCAGGTGGATGGACTCTCGGTGATGACTAGTAAAGTTGCGTTAGCTGAGGAGCTGGCGATAGCGCTGGCAGCTACGCACTGCGACGCCACGCACATAATTTCTGATTCTCAACACTCCTGTCGAATTTATATAAGGGGAAGAATATCCATGTCTCCAGCAAAATTTTAGCAAAGGCGCGACATTGCTCAATTGGTGCCCGCACACCAGGGAATAGAAGGAAGCGAGGCTGCTCACTCAGCCGCTCGAGCGTCTCTCGAGCGGAGCTCCACTGAATTCCCAGACTTTGTCGGGACTCCTGTACCGAATCTGCTTAACAAATATGCGGGCATTACAGCATATCTGCTCCTGAGTAGGCAGACGCTCCGAGAGCCCGCCAAGGGCGTGGATAGAACTGAGGAACGACACCTCAGAAGGCTACAAACGGGGTTGTTTCTAAGCCCTGCGATTCTAAAGCATTTAGACACAACTTTTTCGGGGTATTGTAAGATGTAGGCAGGCGCATATCATGTGGTGTGGGCCTGCCAGAAAAATACGCAAATAGAGTAAATCAGCCAACAAGAAAGGCCTGGGAGGCGACCTTGTCTACCTGCTTGGACCTGGAGTCCGAGAGGGCTCTCGTTCAAAGATCACGGGCAGCGGCTACCGCCAACGGTGTCGCGGAATGAGGACTACAACCCAGGCAAGGGAGCGGTGAAACACTACACTCTCCTCTAAAACCCGCCCCAGTGCATCCAATGAAGTTTTCCCACCACCACCATCACGTGGCCTAGTTACCGGAATGCTGGCGAGGTGGCGACAAGGGATCCCAATGCAGTAATGCACATGTGCACTCAGAGTGTCTGCCGAGAATTAACTTAGTGAGAGGATGCTCGCGGTTGATGGGAACTGCCGTCACCATAGAGACACATATAGGGAGTCTTAAGCATGAGAGGAGGACTATAGCTTACCCTTCAAAGTAAGTGCGTTTGGCTTTTTATGAGTCCCAAGTAAAAGGATACTGTAAAACTGGCAGCCTAATAATTCTTAGTACAGTTCAGCATTGGCCACAAAGGGAAAGTAATTAAGAAAAGGCAATTGCGCTGGATTTATACATAGAAGTTCCTATTTTCTTGCTTGTAAATGCAACAAAAGAACTGTCCTTGAAGGAATCTACAGGCCTTGATGAAAAACCTCAGAATTAGTTGCAAGGAAGGGAGACTTAGGATGAAGATGTCCGCGTCAGTGGAGAGACTGGCTGATTGCTGTAGAAAGATAAGAAGGCCGGCACGTGCATAACTGGAGAGCGTTGTGTGCAGCATAGTATACCATGCTGGTCTCTGTGCAAAGTGTAATGAAATGTTGGTCCGCCCTTAGCACGAACAAAGTCGCATTAACAGCTTCGTTTGTAGAAGCATTCGCCATCTCGCTGTTCGGGAGGTGCTGAAAGACCCAAATGGCCTGAGGAGTTCTTTTACCATATATGCCTTTGACATCCAAACGAAGCGCGTCGGTCCATCACATCAAATGTTTGGTGCCGAATGGATGTTTCGAGGTGAACTAGACTGTTCGTAGACAAGGGGAATAGTCGAAAGTTCGGCATGGACCTAAAGTATAAATAAATGTAATAATACTGCTGCAATATTTACTTGCGTCGAAACAGAATCCTTCTAATAACCATGGAGATTCAGCCGGTTAGCGAAATTGGATGGACTGTATGCTGTAAGGTCAACTGGTTGCTGGCCTGGTTTGACGTCTATTCGTTAGAAACCGTATCATTCAACCATGTTTTGTTCTACTTGACTTGGATGACCGTTGCGTCCTGGATTACCCACCACCAGACTAATAACTGCACCCGACCCATTGGATCACGTCCAATGTTGATTTATTTTGGGTAGGAAAGAAGGTAACCGATGAATGCTCCCTCTTGTATAAATCATATGACACCCTAAAAATCTACTCTATGTTAAAGCTGTAGCCCTGAGGAAATGTTTGGAAGCAAGATGGTCTCAGGGGGCCATCGCAGGCGCAGAAATCACATGTCGAAGAACCAAGACTTTGGTTAAAGCGAGTGAAGCAGTGAGGAAGCCTACTAAAGCGTCGAGCGTCATTGTTGACGTACAGCCACAAAATGTAAACAGAAGACCGCGTGTAGCTTTAATGCAGCCATTAGCCTCAGCTCATTTGGAAACTTTCTTGCGGGCTGCCTCTGGTGAAAAGTAAGGACGGAGTGATTTATGATTTGCGAATACGTTACAGTAAGGGACCTGACGAGCCTATAGGAGGCAGCTCTTGCAAATGACAGCCAGTGAATAGTGTTGAAACAGCTTAAACATTTGCAAAATGTTGGGATTTATTGTACGTGCTCGAGCAGGATTATGTGTTGGTGTGCTAAGAACGACCTCGCGTTAAACTTGCTTTTTTGCGACTGAGTAAGAACGGGTTTGGGCACGTAAGCGGAATTGCGCTTTTTCTGCATGGCGGATACTAATATAGACACGAAGTGAACTTTAGTATGTAATCGAGCAATAATACGAGTTTGACAGTCGGCTCATGGGAGCAAACTTTATAGACTACTCAAAAAAAGACGAATGCCTAAGCGGCACGTACAAAGACATAACCGGTGCAATGTAGGGCTAAAATTTATTTTCTATTCACCTGAAAATGTTCTTTTGAGACGAAACGAAGACGAATAAAAACAGACAACTGGATGCAGCGCATCTATTAACTGTACTTTTATTTGTTAAAACGCATTTATATATAAATGTGTAGCGGAACCAAACTGAAAAGCGTGGCGTGTGCGCGTCACAGTTTCTTTTCCTTCCTCATACATTTGCTTTCAGTTGTCTGTCCACAGACCTTATCTCATAAGGCGTGAACTCTGAGGTATGTGTTAAAGCGGTGTGGATTCCGATTCCAGTAGAACCTTGTTAGCGTTGTCATTGCTAATGGGTTCATTGGGAATGCTCTAATCTTTCTTGTTCTCTAGCCACCAGAGACCAACCCAAATCCAGCAAAATGACGTTTTAATCGTTGGCTGCCTTGATGCACAGGTGTCACTATCTCGCGAATCTCTCTCGGAAGGACCTAGAGTGCATTATAAAGTATCCACCACATCACCCAGATAGCTCTTGAGATATTAAGGCGGGTAGTGTTCACTTTGATGTCGTACAACATTGATGTGTTAAAGGCCATGAAGGTGCGCATTTTGACCTACCACGAGAAGCAAGGACAGCAGAGGGCAGCTATATACAATGGTGTTTCATCTAGAAATATGCACGATTTTTTAAAATAAGGTTTTTGAGTTAGAAGAGCACTTTTCTCGGCATAGCACTGTAGGCAGTGTAATACATAAGAATATAGCTAAGACATCCCAAGTAGCAGGCTGGTTAACCAATATTCAATACTTAACTTTTTAACTATTACTGTCAGCCTCCTAGATTGCTGAGAGGCCGGGAGCCCATCGTAAGCAATATCCATATGAATTTTTTAGAATTTCAAGAATGCGGTTACCCTCGGCGCTGGGGCCCAATAAATTTTGGCTGTTTCATCGAGTTACGTGCACTGAAGAGGCCGCTTTGCCTGCAAGCTTCTCGAAAGCGCATGTATTCTAGCGCGATGAAGCCAAAATTTTTTTGGCCACTGAGCCGAGGGTAACCGCATTTTCGACATGATAAAAACTGATATAGATATTACTTAAAGTAGGCCACAGTCGCTCAATAGTTAGGGATCCTAACAGTAATAGCTAAAGCGTTAACTATTGAAGTTTGGTTAACCATCCTGCTACTTAGGACTTATTAGCAGTATTTTGATGGACTACACCACGGAAAATGATATGCCAACAAAATCATCCTTCTTGCACAGAAAGCAAATTTTCTAAAATTGTCTTAATTCTCAGGTGAAACACCCTGTACTTACTATCATGAGCAACATTAGCAGGAACACGGGAGCGCGTGGCAGCAAGCCCCGTGCAACCCTTGTGGCGATTCCCGGCGGCCGCGTCTAGCAACATTGTGGTAAGGGTTCTGTTGTGTCGTCAGATTCTGAAAAATTGAAAAACGCTCGTCCCTATCCACTTTGTTCCTGACGGCGGCCTCCACGTATCGCTACAATTGGGGTTCGAGGCTATTGGACAAGCGCTTCAGTGTTCCTGTCAACATTGTTAATGAGAGTACGTTTCGTGTTCGTAGTAAACTAGTTGTAAGTGGCACTTCGCCTGATCATTTTCCTCGTGTTTTGTTTTTTTGTGCCTTACAAATCAACAATAAACAGCAGGGGAACCTGGAAGTTCTAGAACGGGATTAGACTGCGGTGTTCAGGGGCACAAGAATACTCTTTTATGTTTCTTTTTTAAAGAGTGAATTGTTGAGAGGAATAGTTCGTGAGCTTTCCGGTTTTTAACTAAAAAATATCGGCGCTGGTACTTCAGCACATGCTTTTTTATGTCACTGGTTTCTGGCTAGTTGTACACTGCAGACACTAAAATCTCTCTTGTGGTCAAAAACCCGCGACTTCAAAAAAGCTGAAGAGAACTCCATAGGATGAGCTGTAACTAGCATCTATGTTTATTGGAAAACACCCGTAGCAGGAAAAGGGGTATTTGAGCATCGCAAAAAAAGGAACAAAACAAGATGGTCTCATATCAAAGGTGGCCGAGATAACCGCAAAAAACTGCACATTAAAACGCGATAACATGTCCCTTCGAGGCTGATCAAAAACCGGGTCTCTTTATCCAAAAGTGCCACTGATACCTCAGTTACACGTGTCGAGCTCAAGTTCGCACTTATATGCCACTTCAGAATCTCTCTTTCTATTCTTGTTCTTCCGTTTTCGATAACGGTGGCCTTTCTCAGTAAGGGATAGCAACCATCGCATTCTAGGCACTGTTTTGGGAGATTGGCGCCATTTTCAGGTTACATGGCCGTCCGTGGCGACTGAGCTCTCTGAGGGAAGAAATTATGTGTTTCACCACTATTCTTGTGGGCTGGTATTAGCATATCGGCGGTACTGGTCTCAGTGCCTGCTAACCCTTTCTGTGCTTCAAAAAGAAGAAAAAAGATTGGAAGGTTTCTGGGAAAAATCGATAGCTAGCTGGCCTCAACATTCCCAGACCAATGCTTGTCAGTTCAAACCGATTCTATATTAAGGCGATTGCCTTTAGCGGCTCACAGCCGCGGTATCCGTCCGTTCGTCCATACGTGACACTCTTCAACTCGATAAGAAAATAATTCTTTGTGCAAGATGGGATTTAAACCGCCATCCTTCCGTTCCGCAGCAGAGCGTGCTAACGACTACGCTACTTGTCTAGGACTGTGGAGGATTTTTGCAGAAAGGCGCCGAATCAGATGGATGCTTCTCAAATGCGCTCCTGTGTCTCCACCACTTAAGATTCACAAACAATTGCGTACTAAACACCTTAACCGCACATCAGTGACACAAGCGGCAACACCGCGCTAAAGGCTTTCGCCTCACCGTACTTTAGGTCCACAAGTGCCCCCTGAATTTTTTTTGGAGTGAAATGTCCTACTCCTCCTATGATGAGCCTGAATGTCATATCGCTCTTAGATTTCACCTGTAACGTGAGGCGTGCCACATGTGCAAAATCACGCATAGCAGCTACCTCTGTCTTCATCTTCGCCTTTGTCCCCTCAGCTGCACGCTTGGCAGTCACGTCTGCCGCTGCGCCGACCGCCGCTCTGGACGCTCGCTCTTGCACTTGTGGCACCTGTTGCATAACGTGATTTGCTCTCTTTGAAACAATTCGCTGTCACAGAAATCTTGAAACAATAACGATTAACGAAAATTAAACCATTTCTGACCATGCTTAACAGAGCTTTGGCTCTGTGTATGCTGGCTCTGCTGCGTTGCGATAAAGTTACTTTTTTTTCCCACCGGATGATGACTAAATGTTTTTCTTTGAAAATCGGAAAGTACACGGTATGATTATAACGTAAATGTGGCGGCAATATTTAAGGAGGCGAGAACTGCCATTAGACAGATAGTAAGGAAGCAAAAAAGTGGCTGCAATTCGTTCTCTGCGTGGCACTTTCCATTGATTCGAAAAGATCACGAAACTCATTGTAGTCACGCTTCGGATCTCAACCAGAAAGATCGTACCGCAGCTTTGTAGGTATGACTGTCCTTAAGGAAATGAGAACAACCGAGCATGCCCAATTTATTTTTATCAATGAAAAGAAGCTTGTTTGTTGAAATACGTAGAGCGAATAACCTATAAATGCACCGACTCTCTCGCTTACGGTTCAAGTCTGTGTGTAGAAGTTCTATGGTGGTATTTTATTTTTTGTGCCATGTTCTCTGCATTATGCATATATTTTTGGTCCTCGGCTTCAATAAGGTTCAGGTGACCCTGGAGTAATAAGTGCGCAGGATTCTCTCCCTGTGTGTTCTGTTCGGCGATGTTTACGAAATATTTTCATTGCCTAGACCCTTTCCAACTGTCTCTATGCTACAGTAGAAGAACTAGTGCAGCTACCTGTATGAGGGCTGTTGCAAATGTCCAACCAACTATTTGGGTTTTGCATTTCTCCTTGTAGCGAGCAATTACTGCGCCCATAAATATTAAAATATTATGAATTTGAACAGTCCTCTCCTCCTCACTGCAGCGGACACCTGCTGAAAAATACGTTTGTAAAGGGCTGTAAACATTGAAAAGAGAAGGTGGTAACAGGTGGACGGCTGTGGCGAAATTCAGCAATAGAGAATTAACAGTTGTTTCATGATCCATGTGGCGACGGTTTCCAAGAATGTTTGAAGTTACAAAAATGTAACTTTAGTGAAGAGAAACTCTAGGACACCCATATTAACACGAGGCTTCCAAAAGTTGACATTCTTTCACGTTCACCAAAAATCACCAAGGCTAATTATGCTCTATATTGTTTTGTCTTAAAGGCGTTTAAAACGTTCATAACTGAATACTCCGGTAGCAAGACAACCTTTCAAGGAAAAGAAGCAAAACTGCTAACCAAAGAGTTCTTCAGATCGTATGCACACGTGAGTTAAAATTGATTCCCTTTAGTGGTCATGCATGGTTGTGGTTTCTTTTTGCCTTCCCATGAACTGGTCACTTAAGCACAATGCCACGTGTGATGCGTAAGTTAAGGGCTGTATAGCAGCGGAAAAAACTTTAAAGGGCACTGGCGTCCTCAGGTCCCATGTTCAACTGCGTTTGGACAGCACAGTGCTATCGTCGCTGCGAGGTATGAAAGAACCAAAATGTGGCAAATTCATCGCGCCAGCGGTCACCGTTCTGCGCACAGCACACTTATATGCTCAGGGCGGCACTGTATCAAAAGGCTGCGGCACTTGTGCAGTGTGGCTAGTGCCGAATAACATTGTGCCGCAGGTTTGGAGAAATATTAGAATAAAATACTGCAACGAAACCTAGATGCTTCTTCATGTCCCACCAACAGAAAAGCCCTGCGATAGCACCTGTCTAGTTTGAACACAGAGCCACAAGCATAATAATTTTCAGTCGTAATGATCCGCACCGCACGTCTTGAAAAAAAAAAATTCCTTTCGTCCATATTTTGGGCCAGAGGCTTGCCATCATTACGACTGAAAATGTAGACTTGCGAAAAGGCTTAATTATTTTTATGGCTTAACCCCATCACATATACACACGCATAAGTTGCCAGAATATACCTTGCTTGACTGCTAAAAAAGTATATAGAGAAGTTCACGCTTCGTTAAATGAAACATTTTTATTTGAATTCATGTTTCAATAGAAAAACCGATCTTTTGCAAGAGTGAGTTGTCCTCGCTGGTGTGTCCTGTTTTATGGGGCTGGAAACAAGATCAGTGAGCAAAAACGGATAAAGAATACAGAACTAAAGAAATACGAGTAAAAATAATTGAATAAATAAATAAATAGGAGTAAAAATACACAACCAAAAGATGGAGGAGAAAACCGGGTCGGAAGTAGGAGTCACTCGAAGAAGAGAAAGGGCACAGAACCTGTAAGCTGTACTTAAATAAATTCTCCAGAAGCAACCCCGGCATTATTAAGTAATACTTGCTTGCACATTGAAAGCACTGCCGAGGGCAGATGGCCAACAGTTAGGTGGAGGGAAACAATCCCTGAAGTGGTGTTTTTCTTCGAACAGGTTCATGCTGCATCTGCCGCTGAAGTTGATTTAGGGAGGGAGAAAAAGGAAGTGAAAGAATGGGGGTGAGGCCCTAAAGGCTGTTGCCAGCATAAATGACGACAGCTGGCAGAGCAGCCTGAGGTACAACCACTTTTTTGACATCGAAAAACAGGACAGTCATGTTAACTAGTACAAAGATTAACTAAATTCAAATAGTTAACTTTTAGGTTGTTACCGATAGGCGAGTGATTGCAACTAGAGATTTGGGACCGATCGTTAGTATAACTTTCTGACTGGCTAGTTGTAACATTTCTATTAAATAGCGTGCGCTAACAGGACGAACAGAGGAAACTTCTTTCCTCTGTCTCCAAGTTTCCTGTGTTCGTCCTGCGAGCGCACGCTATTTAATCGTTAGTATTAGCCTCGTCACTTTCTAGAACTTCGAGAACGCGATTACCTTCGTTGCTGTGGCTCAAGTTTCGGCATTTCTTACGCCACTCAAGAACCGCACACCCTCCCGGAGGAGCACAATCTGTTTTCGATCAAATTGCGGCAATCTATGGCGCATGCACCAGATGACAGAACCTGCCCCCGCCGCACTGCTGTCGCCTCCTCTTCTCGCCACAACTCTAAAAGGTTCTACAATTTTTAAAGACAGGCTTTCTGAGTTAGAATACCGCATTGTAAACGGTGCATCACATCAGAATCGAGCTAAGGAGAGCAAACTAGCAGGCTGGTTTACTAATATTCAATAGCTATCTTCTAATGCGAGAACATTAGTACCCTCCTGTCTAAAAAAAAAATAGGCAGTGAGCTAAGCCTCGATATACAAGCGAAAAGCTTCAGTTATGTTTCGTTTGACGTCATGGTTATGCTTTGTAGCTTAGCTGGTATTGTATACATAGTTTATCTATAGGCGTAGACTTGGTTACTCAATGGCATATGTTTACGAGCATCGCTTGGCTGCTGCTGGCTGAAGATGCGGCCAAGACACGCTTTTCGGCTCCTTTCCGACATCGTTTAGCAAGGCGTATTTGCCGTTGATCAGGCGTTTCGGCTGCACGTTTAGCTTTGGCTTTATCATTTTTTCCGCTGTTGTGCAGCCAATTCCCAAGCGAGTACTTCTGGATAGGACGAATTTAGTTTCTGAGCTTTTCTGCGTAGTCTAGCAGCAGGCGCACTCTCCTTCCCTTCCATGTCGAGTGCGCACGCCTATTCTCTGGCAAGCGCATTACATAGCCTCCTTGAGCATGCACATGACGTACATGTGCAGTAGCGCGCGGCTGCGCCGAAAGGTCAAGCGATGGAGTCGGCGGCGGCGACGGCTGCGGCCGCGGCGAGGAGCGACCACCTTGGCGGCGCGTGACGTCACTCGTTTTCGTACATGCGCATAACTCACCAGTGTGGCTCCCGCGAAGCTCGACTCTGACCCGAGCTTCTCCCCGTTCTCCCCGTGACCTGAGCTCTGAACCCGTTGCGAAGCTTTTCGCTTCAAAACTCTTCGGTTTCGGCGTTGGTGGCGGCGTTGGCTACTGTTGGAAGCCTCGCAGCCGGAGCGGCCGGAAGAACCGCTCTACGGTGGCAACCTACATAGGGGTCGGGACTTACTGGGTAGGTCAGCTAAGTCGTGTTAACTTGTAGAGTCATCACACCTTGCCAACCGGATTCTGAGAAAATTTTACATTTGTGACAGATGGCAGATAAGTGAAAGATTGGTCGCGAGAGGCCGCTCAGAAAGAGCAACCTTGTTCTCACAAGCCTCACGAGTGGCAGTACCTGATATAAAGTTTTTCCACCACCACCACCTGCCATCGCAGGGAGTGGCGCATCGCTTAACCACTGCATCCTGCGCGAGGAGTGTTATAAGAAGTAGCAGAAATCTACGCATGCTAAGTAGAGAATGACCAATTAGGCATATATGGGCATTAACCAATTAACGCTATAGCGTAATGCTTTTAGGGTGGAGCTTAAGTGTTTTCTTCACTTTTTTATCTGTTAATGTTAGTGTCCATATTTATAGAGAGCGTGTAGCGTACCATTTATAATATCTTTATCAATTTTTGAATTTCATGAATGCAAATAGTCTCAACGCTGTGGGCTAAAATTTTTTGGCTACACCGTGCCAAAATAGATGTGCTTTCAAGAAGCTTGCTGGGAAAGAAATCCATGCAGTGTACATAACTCGCCGAAGTAATCAAACTTTTTTGGTCCACAGCCCGCCGGTTAAACTCGTTTTAGAAATTCTAACAAATGATATGGTTAATACTTACGGTCGGCTAGACGTGTCTCATTAAATAAGGAGAGTAACAGTGATAGCTAAAAGGGCAACTATTAGTTAATCAGCCCCCTAATTAGCATGTCTTACCTGCGCTCTAATGTGCTATACCGCGTATAATGCTATACCGCAAAGCGAGCTTTTTTTACCTTGATAAGCCATTTTTTTAAATTTCGGAACACTTTAGGTGAAACACCCGGTATAAGGTCTTAACCAACATGGTCACAGTGTGCCCTTTACACGTACACTACCAGACATTTAACAGCCGTGTTTGCTGAGTTTATGTATATTGGTCCTCCCGAGCCATGTGCTAAGGAAGGGATTTTCGCGCTTTGACTCGGCATTTGATGTGGAGGTGAAAAAGATGAGGTTCGCTTTGTATAAGATCTTCGCATAAATTCATGTTCTTGAAAAATAGAGGCCGGAATTTACAGTCAGGTTCAGTGGTTTTCGGCGGCAAGCTCTCCTAGAATGGGCCTACGGGGCGTTGCCAAAATGGTATCTTGGTTATATTTTCGGTTCGAAGTGACGACCGCAGCAGCGATAATTTGGGCCCCTGTAGATATGCCCCCCAGCCATTGACTTCCCCCATTTGTCTTGACAGTGCGGTTAGTCTGGTTATTCCTTGGTGAATCCCATTGCGCCTGCCCGCCACCTGCAATGTCACTCTGCTACGTGCAAGGAGATTATTCACAAAGTCATAAGAGTCACTCGACTTTATTCGCTGGAGGGCATCGCATGGGGGGCATTTTCCTTTTCGCTCATGGGTTGTATTCGGTAATAGAGTAGATAACGAAACCCAAGTCCGGTACTCAACGCCTCACATACAAAAAGTAAATGTTGCCCAAATTAGGTGATGCTTTGCGAAGCCCAATGAAGATATTTGCGGATGTACTTTAAAATGAGCTTCCGTCTCTTCTAAATGTTTTAGACTACGGAGTGTCGCCTCTGGTTGTAGTGAACTTCAGTAAAAAAAAGGCCTTTGTTTCATTTCATGGCGAGCGGAAGGATACTGCAAAATGGCATTTTTCTGGGCCAGTTGGTATGAATCCATGATTTGGGCCAGCATGAACTTTGGGACACAAACGAAGAGAGACACATGGAACACGGAACACACTGCTGTGTTCCGTGTTCCATGCTCCATGTTCCGTGCTGTGTTCCGGAAGGAGTGCGTTACTCTTGCATCTACTAATCACAGAAAATCTCAAGCAGCACGAACGAGTTTTGAATCAACGACTACTTTCCGTAGCATGTAGAACAAGTGAAAAAAGAAAAGACTGAAGGTTATTGCAAGCACGTGTTGGCGGACGTCGGCGCTACCAGCCGTGAAGGCAGTGTCAAATAGAAAAAAAAAAACTTTTGCACAGTAACGATTAATAACCAGTGACATTTGTTAGCATACTTGCAAGCACGAGAATAATATTTTTTTATATAAGCGATCTCTCAGTAAGTACATGTTCCGGAGGAATTTAAATTAAGCGAGTTTGGTACATCGGCTCCGCTTTTAATACGTTCGGTGATAAGGTTCCCCAGCCTCCTTCCCCCTTCCCCTCCGCCTCCATGGTGTACTTTGCTTGCCTTCAACCGGTTTTAGCATCTCCTCGCCCTCGTTAGGCAAACAACATACCTTGTGATCAGCTCTTCAGACATCATCATCTTTAGCCTGACTACGACCACTGCAAGGCAAAGCCCTCTCCCATTAACCCTGTTCTTTCCCAGCTGCGGCCATCGTATCACCGAAAACTTCGTAATCTTGTTCATCCAGCTATCTGGATACGACGCTTCCCTTCCCTTGAAATAAACACCGTCACCCTTAAGGACCAGCGGTAATCTTGCCCTCGCTTTACTTGCCCTGCCCAAGTGCATTTCTTGCTCCAGATTTTGACTAGGATATCATTAACCCACATTTGTTCTCTCACCAACTCTGCCCGCCTCCGGTCTCTTTACGTTACACCTATCATTTTTCTTTCCAAAGCTCGCTGTGTTATCCTTAACTTAAACTAAGCCCTTTTCCTTAGCTTCCATGTTTCTGCCCCGTAGGTGAGTACCAGTAAAATACAGCTGTTGTATACTTTTCTCTTGAGGGATACTGATAAAACTGCCATTTATGATTTGAGAGGACCTGCCATATGCGCTCCACACCATTCTTATCCTTCTAGTTATCTCCCTCTCATGATCCGGATCAGCTGTCACTACCTGTCCTAAGTAGACGTATTACCTTACCACATCCAGCAGCCCGCTACCAATAGTTAACTGCTGTACCTTTAAGAAGCTTTTGAACATTACTTTGGTCTCCTGCCTGTTAATATTAAGACCTAACATTTTCCTCTGCCTGTCTAACTTATTGATCAAGCTTTGCAGCTCACCTCCTGAGTGAGTTAGCCAGGCAATAGTTTTGGAGGACTATGGTAGCTGTGCAGTCGTTATAGATAGGCTTCCAGTGTTTACACATAGCTCCTTTACGCCCTGATACAGGAATATCAGAAGGAATGCTGAGGTGTTCACTGAGTCAAATGCTTTCTTGTAATGAGTGAACGTTATGCATAGAAGTTGTTTATATTGGGCACGTTTCTCTCCACCTAATTAATGGTATGACTATGGTATATTTTCGGGTATGCTTTACGAAAACCCGCGTGATCATTTAATTCGGCGAGTCAACTCATCATGATTCTATTCTTCATTACCTTAGTAAACACATTGTAGGCAAGAGACAGTAAGCTGATTGGTGTGCAATTTTTGACCCCCTTGACGGCTCGTTTCTTATGAATTAGGTTAATGTTTGGTTTCTTCCAAGCTTCTGGCACGGGCGAGGTCATAAGGCATTGCGTATACAGACAGGGTTGCTGGTTTTTCTAGCACGATCTCCCCTCCGTCCTTCAACAGAACTGCTGTTACCTGACCCTCACCAGCTGCTTTACCCTTTTGTATTGCTCCAAATGCTTTCTTTACTTCCTCTTTCGCTACAAGTTGAACGTTCCATTCCTGCGCTTTACTGCCTCTCTCATTAATGTTCTGATTACATTGACTACACTATTGATCTGTGTAGAACTGTTCCACTATTTTAACTATCTTGTCCATACTGCTAAAGACATTGCGCTCTTTTTCTCAAAGCGCATACTCGTGTTTTTCTACCTACGCCTAGTTTTCTCTTGACTTCCGTTCTTTAAAGCATGTTCGATTTCTCCATATCAGGCTTCTTTATGTCGGCTGCCTTGCGCTTATTTATTAACTTTGATAGCCCTTCCAGTTTTATATTGTCCGTAGGGTTAGGCTCTTTCATGGTTTGGCATTTCATAATTATATTTTTTGTCTGCTTAGATAGCTTGCCAGTATCCGGTCGATCCATCTTACCACCTTCTTCTCCGTACTGCGTAATGATAGCGGTGAGGCTATTGTTCACACCATCAAAATTCAGATCATCTTCCTCGGTTAGAGCCGAATATCTGCTCTGTAGCGGTATCTTGAATTCCTCTACTTTATTTTTTACCGCTAACTTGTCAATGTTAACTCGTTGATGTCTTAGATTCCTTCTTCAGGTCTCAGCTATTTCGAGACCTTCCTATTCTGTGGTCGCGACAACGCACATTGCAGAGGACCTCCACATCCTGCACGATACCATCGTGAGCGTCTATTAAGAAGTTCATTTCATTTTTAATCTCACCACTGGTGTTCTTCCACGTCCCTCTTCCGGTACTTTCGTTTCCGGAAGTAGGTATTCACGATTCGTAAATAATTTCTCTCTGCAAATTACTAACAAGTACACCCTGCTATTCCTAGAGCCTATCCCATAGCCGCCCACCGGCTGGCCTCCAGCCTGCTTCTTGCTTACCATCGCATGGAAGTCGCCCATTAGTACAGTGTACTGTGATTTTCCTTTGTTCATTGTCGATTCCATGTTTTCATAGAAGTTTAAACTAACTGGTCATCATGGCTGGGTCTAGGAGAGTAGGCCGGCACCTCCTTCAGGTTGTACCGCTTATGAAACCTAATTATGTTAAATGCCACCCTCTCGTTGATGTTAGAACTCCTATATATTGGCAGCCATATCCTGATCGATGAGGGAGCCCGCACCTAGTTCTCGTCTGTCCGCTAATCTACGATAGCACAGTACATGCCCTCTCTTCAGTACTGTATACGCCTCTTCTGTCAACCTAACCTCTCTAAGCCCAATGTCATGCCATTTAATATCCGTTAGTTCCTCGAACAGCAGTGCCAGGTTCAGTTCTCAATGGCGGCCTGCCCGCAGACAGAAATTATCAGCACTCTCCGCTGCGTTTAAGGCCTGACCGGCACCCTGCTCTCATGAAGGAATGCGTTTCGGTTCTCGTGAACTAGAAGAGGACGGGACCCAGGCCTGGTTACGAAATTCTATCGACACGCTGAGTTTTCTTTTTTCAACCCGATGGAGAAATGCGCGGTACCGGGATCAGAGCCCCAGTCCTCTTAAGCGCGAGGCGAATGCTCTACCTGTACGCCATCGCTGCATCACCGTTGAGGGCTGTGATTCAACTAAATTAGCGTACTCACACACGCAAAACTCCTCGCACGTAAGAACAAAACGTTTCCGTATCTACATTTTTAAGGCGCGTATAACAACTACTCAAGTCTATATGTTCTTTTGCCCTGAAATAGAAAACTGGGAAGTGCCCGTGTACATCATACTGCTTCTTCTCGCACTCTGTTTGTAGCAGCGACAATTTTTGAAGAATCCTGCGGAAATATAATGAGAAAACATCGAACTCTCAGTTCGAGCTAGAGGGGGAGTACCTGTTAATATATGTGTAGCGACCCTGGAGTGTAATTTTATGTTTTCAGCACTTTAAGTTGCTTGCAAGAGGAAGGTGATTACTCTTTAAACTCTTCGAGAATTTTTTGTTTTGCTTCATGACATGCACCTAATGCGTTATACGTGCGTGCGCCGATTTTTTCATTAGCGCCATTGCGGACGTGATGCTACAGACGACAACGAACACAGGTAAGTGTGATTGTAATGTTTTGCTTGCTCGGCGCCGTAACTGATCTAAAATATATGCCAGACAGTTGTCCGTGTGGCGCTTTATGCCTATCTCTAACACAGCCGCCAACTCAAGGCAAGAAAGTGTAGTATTCAACAAAGCAATCAGTGTTTGGGGTTATGTATTCAAGTAGTCTCAGGCCACTGCACTTTAACATTCAAAATATTATTTTCCATTGAAAACCAAGCATGAAATTCGCTTTCAAAAGTCAATATCTAAAATATGTTTGGCCCACTGAAATTTGAAAGACTACAATGTCACCATTATAAACAAATAGAACTTTGGCCGTTTGGTGCGATCAAGTCTGAATGGCCTTTAAGACCAAGTCTGCAGTTTTGATCCAGCGCTCGAATGCAAACACAGTAAACATTCTTTCCTTTCAGAAAATTTTTTCCTGTTATTTCCGCAACTGTTGCCAAAAAATGATACACAGGGAGTTGTTTGAAGCTAGATGGAGGTCGCACATTCGCGCTTTTGTTTTCGCGCATCTAGCTCACAGCCACTTAACATATTTAGAGCGGAAAGCGCTGGAAAGACCTTTATGCATGATCCATACAACAACGAGTACATGGCGTGTGAAAGTTAGGTCGGAAATTTACGCAGTTAAAGCATTCACGCAGTTAAAGCATTCACAAGGTCAGGACTGACACATCTTACCAGCACCATCTAATGTTCTGAAGTTAAATGCTTTGTTTGCTTCATACAATAAAAGTGTTGATTTAATATATAGAGGAAGAAAAATTAAACGCAAAAACACAGTACTCATGCAGACAAACGTCTGACGGGTTATTCTTAATGTGGCTTGCAAAAAAAATACAAAACTGTTATTTACATGAAATATTAAAAAATTACTGCATTTGCGCAACGCGACTATATATAGAAATTTGACGAGTAGAAAAGACACGAATTTCGTTTCCTTAGAAGCTACCAACCAGTCCTAGAATATAGAAGCATACTGTAAACGCCTGAGAGAAATTAAACCACGACAACGCATAAAACAATTAACACCGTGAAATACGCCACTTTGAAGGCTCAGTGGTCATGGTGTTTGATTGCTGAACTCAAGGTTGCATTTAAGTGTAAGCGAAAAGAAAAAAAAAGGCTCGTGGGATATGCGATGTGAGTGTCAGTTTAAAAGCCCCGGGTGTCCGAAATTAGTCCAAAGTCCTGAGCCACAGCATCTCTGTTCTCGTTGGCACCTTTGGGGTATTAAACCCTGAATTTATTACTTTGTATTTAATAATCAAATGCCTCCGAATAATGCATCAATATTATTGAATTCTTTAAATGAAGCAGGAGTTCATGTCGGTGCACCAGGGCCTAACGATTATGCCAAAGTAATGTTGTGGATTCATAACGTTTTTTTCAGAGTGTTTTCGGAAGCCTCAGTTATCACTTATTTAAGAAAAATCACCTGTGTAGTGCATCCCGTGCAAGGAACCTTCTGTCATGAATTCCTCTGGGATACTTCCTAAGTGCAGAGCAAGTGCTCTTTCTCCACGCGGCTGACCGTAAAGCTGGTTAAGGGCTTGCCAAGCTACATTTCAACAAGTTTTAGCTACGTATTGCCAAATTCTAGAGAACGAAACCAATAAAGAACAACAGACCTTTGTTGGAGTATGGTATGTTAAGGACACGATAACAATTGAACAATGGTCTTTTGCGGACTTTCATTTTTTAAACGCTTCTCTTAGGCGCCTGTACCCGGATTGAGCTCCGTACATTGCCATCGTTGGCGTTACCGAGCGAAGCGGTGCGAACGATGAAAGATAGTGATAGTGAAGAGCGCGCCAGGACGAAAACGGATGGGGAAGGTGCGGAAGGAGCATGAAGGCTCTGTGTGACCTGTGTCATCAGTCGTCCTCACTCGTTAAGGAAACAATGAATAACTGCGCAAAAAGAACGGGACAAGAGACTAGCCCCTCACCGCACTCTTTTAGTCCTCACTCATCCTCGTGATCCTGGACTCTTCTCTGGGGACGACGACGCCGAGACTTGGCTTCGTAAATTTGAACGGTGCAGAGCTAACAACCGCTGGAACAAAACGCCGTTTTTTACCTTAAGGGCACGGCGTTCAAATTGAAGGATACCAACGACAAGACACTCAGGAGTTGAGAGGACTGTAAGCAGAAACTTATCGACCTTTCTGCAAACCACTGGGCCGGAGTCTTGCCGCTAAAATCGATCTTGCAAGCCACCCCCAATCATCCTTAGATTCCTACGTCTCCTATATTCACGATGTGTTGGCTCTATGCTACATGGTAGATACATAGATGAGCGAGGCTGAGAAAGTCGGACAGGTTCTCAAGCGCATCGCATACGAGGCCTTCAATCTGCTCGTCTAAAAACTGTGACAAGATCGTCGAAATCATAAAATAACGGCGCTGTTTTGAGGACGCCAAAAGCTTACGGATCACTCAGCATTCTGGCCGCCTGCCCAACACAGCTGCGTCTTCGTCCTCCCAAAATATTTGTTCTTGAAACCAGCCGACCTCTCCTAAGGATATGACTCTAATTGTACACTATGAGCTTGAAGCAATTATTCCGGCTCTCTTAGCTACCCCTGTGACCGACCAGCCCCTGACCGTTCACTTATTCAAACCATCGTGCAAAAAAAATTAATTGCTAGCTTGGGCTTCAAATCTGTCACCGATAATCATCTCTCCCAAGTACACGAAGTCCGTCCTCTTTATCCCGTCTGGCTTGTTTACGCTGCTACTAGACCGCGCAATCCCCCTGAGTAGCGTACGCTGAAGTCAGGCCCATCTGTTTCAATTGTTTGCGTGTCGACCACATCGCCCGTCATTGCCGTAGTCGATGGTACTCCTCCCAGCGGACCCGCTCCTCGACTCCCTCTTCTCGCCTCGACGCTGCACGCTCAAGCTCATTGTCGCGACTCGACTCTTGTAGCTATCGAGCAACACCACCGACGGCTCGCCGCACCGCATGAGCCGCACATCATCCCCACAATGCCGCCAGTCCCGTTCGCCGTCACGACCACGCGCTCCTCTCCCAGCACCTACGGACGATCATAAGCGGAAAACCAGATTCTGCAACGTCTAGAGGTGATGCTGCCGTGACGACCGAGACCCAAAATCCTCGTTTAGTTCTCTGTGCCCTGCGCAATTTACTGACCATTCAAGTGGAAGGAGTTGCCGTATCCTCTCTGGTTGACATGGGCGCATACTTTTCTGTATTGATTTCCGACCTAGTGCGCCACCTCCGCAAAGTACTGAACCCTCCTCCTACAGCCGTTGTTCGAGTGGCCGATGGCACATCGTCTCCAGTCCTTGGCGTGTATGCTGCCCGTGCGACGATTTCTGACCACCAAAACCAACGTGCTCTTTACCGTTCTGAAGCAGTGCACTCTTGAGACTAAACTCGGCCTTGATTTTATTAGTGAGCACGCAGCCCTTATTGATTGTGCTACAAGTGTTGTTGAGTCGGACCTACCGTTGCTATCAGAACGACCTGCCCAGTTGTGTGCCGTCTCTATACTGCCTAGTTCACCCGCTTGTCACCTAAGCCGCTGCTTACGTATTGCCTAAATCACTTCCATCTTTTCCGAATGGCCAGTACGTCATCACTCCTGTCCTTGATTTGGCCATCACAAAAACTGCTTCTCTTGGACATAGAGTTGTCACAGTCCCGGAAAACTGCCCACGTCTACCTGTTCTCAACTTTAGTATGCACGTCCAAACGCTCCCTGAAGGTATGTGCCTCGACCCGCTGTCCCTTACAGATGAATACGTGATCTCAGCAGTCGCAAACTTTGTATCGTCCTCTTCGGACGGTCGTTTCATAGCTAATTCGTGGCCTGACCACTATGCTAATATGATCAGTTCCTATCTCTCCGCAGACCAAGCACAGGCGCTTACCAAACTACTCGCATCATTTAAGGACATATTTGCCTTCAGTGACCACCCTTTAGCTCGTACGACTGTTGTACAGCATCGTATATTAACACCGGTGACGCAGCTCCTCTGCACCGCCGGCCTGACAGGGTGTCCAGTACCGAGCGCCAAGTTTCACAAAAGGAAGTCGAAAAGATGCTCGCTAAAGACATCATCGAACCGTCGTCTTACCCGGGAGCTGTTTGCAGACGTACTTAAAATGAAAGACGGCAGTTGACGTTTCTGCGTCCATTACACCTACCTGAACCGCATCACATGAAGAGACGTGCACCTACTCCATAGTATCGATGAATGTCTCGAATGCTCCACGGATCTCAATACTTTTCTTCCATGAATCTTCGTTCCGGAAAATCGCCGTTGGCGAGCAGGGCCGATTCGACCGCCGCGCGGGCTCAGTGGTTAGAGCGCTTGGCTATTGATCCTGAGTACCTGGGTTTGAACGCGACCGCGGCGGTTGTGTTTCGATGGAGGTGAAATGCAAAGACACCCGGGAGCTGTTCAATATCAGTGCGTGTTAAAGATCCCCAGGTGGTCAAAATTATTGCGGAGACTTCCACTACTGCACTTCTTTCCTCCTTTCTTCTCTTAGTCCCCCATTTTATCCTTTCCGTTACGGTGTGGTTCAGGTGTCCGTACATATGTGTGACAGATACTGCGCGATTTTCTTACCGAACAGCCAATTCAGTTTTAATTCAATTAGCCAGCTGCTCACGACTCTTCAACATCTCTTTGACGCCTCCGGTGTACTTCCTAATCTAGCTAAATTTGAAAGGGTACAACACTTTCGTCGTCCACAGTCCCGTAATGAAGTGTGCAGTTTTCTGGACTTGTGCTCCTTCTTTAGCCATTTCATTCTAGATTTTGCCCTTATCGCTCGTCTTCTGACTGACGTACTGAAGACCGACACGAACTTTACCTGGGGCCCTGATAAGCAAAATGCATTTTTCTCGCTTGTCCGACTGCTCACTTCATCACCAATTCTTGAACATATGGATCTCTCCCCCCCCCCCCCCCCCCTGAACTCCGCACAGAAGCCTGCGGTTGCGGAATCAGAGTAGTGCTGGCACAACGCTCGCGAGGCCGAGACCGCGTCGTTGTGGATGCTAGCCGCCTACTGCCACCTGCCGAGCGAAATTACTGCTGAGCGAACGGCTCGGAATACGCTTGTTGGAGAATTCTATTAAAGCCATATTCTATTAGTCATGTTCTATTAAAGCTATATTATATATAGCCAAGAAGAGCAACTGCCTATGATTCTGAACAAGCAATCACAGAGGGAACAGTGAGCAGAAGGTTAATGAATATAGTTTAGGTAATCAAGTTTCGGATAGTGATAGTTATCTCACTTTGTGTCCCCTTGGTCACATAACATAGATGGAGAGGTGAATTTCATGTGCCACTCAGTACCCAGCTCTTTAAAGAGGACTACAGTATATGACTAACAAATTTATTTATCAAGTCATCCGTTCATCGCACTGACAAAATTTCATTTTATAAGTTGTAGTGTGCTGAAGAAAGTCAGGAATGACATGGAAACAAAGCACAAAAATAACATGGGCATTGTAAGCTACTCCGAGTGCGTTAATTTTGAAAATACATCTGTTTGTCTGAACGAGCACGCTAGGTGGGTGATGTGGTATGCATCCGAGATAATATAATTCATGGCCATTTTTAAGAAATTTAACAGCTCCTCCGAATTAATAAAGGCAGTCATTTGATACAGAGAACATTCCGGTGCCAACACCTCTTCTGTATGCTTATGAATATTTCAGAAACATTATGAATACAGCAGATCATTAAATATAAATGCAGGGTGCCTGTTTTTTTTTACCATAACGTTCAATGTGTACATTTTTTCAATGTTGTTGGTTCGCACTGCGTGGAAGAGGTTCTAGCTGAAAGCATAAAACTGGCACATTATGTTCGTTAAGAAGTGCCTGACGTGCTTGAGTTCTACAAGACAGTAAGTAGCCTTTTTGATCAGGCTCCAGAATATCCGGTGATATTTGCGCATCAAGGAGCCAACGTCCCACCACCGCTACTCGGTTGACGTTCGAAGCAGTTTGAGACTTAATGTTTTATTTAAAACTAAGCGTTTTGTACAGTCGAAAAATCTAATGCGCAAGATTTGTTTGACAAAAACGACCGACTTTCATATTTTAAAGTAATATTAGAGGAACACCCAGGTACACGTGTTCACATGATCATGTACACACGTCATGCAGGTTTTGTGATATCCTTAAAAGTGAACTGATTTCAACAATTTGTTATATATATATATATATATATATATATATATATATATATATATATATATATAATAGTGACATTACATTGTCTGAGATAGGTAGAGAAATTTTTATTTCTGAAGAACTTTTGTTGGGCAGTTAGAGGAGTAGTACAACCCATAAAAGTCACAAAGCGCGCGGCCTATTAAGCAGTAATTGTAGAATCTATCACGTACAATAAGAATAACTATCCTTTTTAAACAGGTACTCTCACTTTCCAACATTACCAATGCAATATTTGTCTCAATTTTTGCGTCGGGATAAAAGAAGAATGAAAAGGAGATCAGCCTTTCATGCAGAGTTAGCAATTTATTCATTTTCTTCGCTACAGGTGGCTCGGATACCAAAGCGCTTGCTGAAGAACGTTCTATTTTAGAAGCAGCGAGCGCTGTTTGATTACAATGTGGAGCCCATTTCGGTCTAAACTTCCTGATGCCAGTTGTCTGCAACATTGTTGGTCATTATTCATTTTTCATTGCCCTGATTACTGCGAAAAATTATTTTATAGCCTTCAAAATTCTCTAAGGGGAGTAGAAGGTTCCAAGAAAAAGGGGACCAAAAACAAAAGAAAAAAGACTCGATTGAATGATTCTTACCTTTAATCTGAACGTTGTAGTTGCTCCCGCAATGAAGCGCGCGATACTTCATACATGATTTAGTTTTCGCCAGTGTTGTCAGTTGCATTTAATTGAGCCAGACAGCCTCTAAGCTGGGCGGACTGAAGCCTTCACTCATCTTTGTTGTATGATTTATTGTTTTATAAGCTTTTATTGCATTATATATAAGCTTATTTCAAGTATTTGGGTAGCCAGTTTTCTGCCTTTACACGTTTGACTATTGCCTTGCGCTAAATAAGATTCCCAGAGACACTTAAGGCTGCTTACGTGAAGGAATGTGAAAGCATTACAAACACAGTCGTGTTTCTTCGATGCTTAAATGTTTGCGCGGACGGCCGCGCTCCACTTCGAGTGGTGCCGATGGCGAAGCTACAGACGTTGCTGGTTTGCTGTTTATTGCACGAGCGCACACAGAACTGACCGCAATGAATTCCATTGGCAATCCTTGACACCGCCCCACCACCACACACACACACAGACGTGCGAATGACACAATCTGAAACCCTGTACGACGAACCGCTGCATCACAAATTTGGCATGCGATTGGGTTTTAAAGAAAGTAGGGTCCGCAGTGACAGCCTCACATCTCGATGATGGACACCTCAACTGCGCCCTCAGGGAGAAGTTAAATGGTATGAATACATTGTCCCTTGCAATCTTTCTTCTGGCAAGCTAGCCTACAATTTGATTAGGACATGTATGCAACATGTGAAATGACACCTCTCGGAACGCCGTACGCCTGATATTGTTTGCGTCCCAATATATATATATATATATATATATATATATATATATATATATATATATATATATATATATATATATATATATATATATATATGTATATATATATATATATATATCCTTACACTCATGAAGGAAGCCAGCAGTCACCAAAACAAAGGTGCATAGAAAGCTTTTTATTTTTTATTCGTAGGAATGATTAATACGAGACTATTACTTCGAATAATCTGTCGCATAAAGCAAATTATATATAAAGCCCACAAATACCAACCATGCCGCCTGTGCGATCCGAACCCACGACCTCAAAATCCCACCCATGGTTTCCCACCAGCATCGTGCTCGTTTTTTTTGTTACTTCATAACTGATTATTTTGTAAGCAAAAGATTATACGCAAGCATTATTCTTCCATTTATCAACACTAAAAATCTAAAAAAGGATAGAAACACTCGCCTATGCACCTTGGTTTCGGTGTCTGTTGGCTTCCTTCAAGTGTTTGTCGAACGAGCTCATTTCCCTTTTTTGCCTGTAAGTATGTATATATATATATTAGCCGACAAGGCAAATGAAATGAGGGGCTCGTTTGACAAACATATTAAGGAAGCTAACAGTCACCGAAACCAAGGTGCATAGGGGAACGTTTCCTATTTTTTTAAACTTCTAATGCCAGTCGATTGATTTAAAGAAAGTTACTTATAAACCAGCAGAAAAAACTACCATGCCGCTGGTGGGATCCGAACCCACGACCTCCGAATGTCTCGTCCGGTGCTCTTACAAATTGAGCTACGGCGACAGCTGTCAAATCTGCTGCTTTCGTGGGTATTTATGTTTTGCGTGTGAGCGAACCTTGAGAGTGTTCACCAGCGCCACATTCGTCCATAGCGGTGGACGTAGCACGTCCTGTAATACCGCAAATGTGACGTAGAACATTATGTAACGGCGAGGGCGGAAACTGTGCGAGAGCCCTCTTATGCTACCTATGGTATCGACTGCCAGAACCGAGATCCCCGTTAAGCTATTAGCAGACAAGGCAAATGAAATGAAGGGCTCGTTTGACAAACATATTAAGGAAGCCAACAGTCACCGAAACCAAGGTGCATAGAGGAACGTTTCCTATATTTTTAACTTTCTAATGTTAATCGATTGAGTTAAAGAAAATTACTTATAAACCAGCAGAAAAAACAACCATGCCGCCGGTGGGATCCGAACCCACGACCTCCGAATATCGCGTCCGGTGCTCTTACCAACTGAGATACGGCGACGGCTGTCAAATCTGCTGCTTTCGTGGGTATTTATGTTTTGCGTGTAAGCGATCCTTGAGAGTGTTTACCAGCGCCACCCTCGTCCATAGCGGTGGACGTAGCACGTCCTGTAATACCGCAAGTGTGACGTAGAACATCATCTAACGACGAGGGCGGAAATTTTGCGAGAGCCTTCTTATGCTACCTATGGCACAAAGACTGCCAGGACCGAAATCCCCGTTAAGCTATTAGCAGACAAGGCAAATGAAATGAGGGGCTCGTTTGACAAACATATTAAGGAAGCCAACAGTCAACGAAACCAAGGTGCATAGGGGAACGTTTCCTATTTTTTTAAATTCCTATAGCCAATCGATTGATTTAAAGAAAATTACATCAATGCATCAAAGTGCGGGTTATAATTGCCATCTTTTCGCAAATATTTAAAATATTTCTTTTGCATGATTGGTTTCCTTCTGGGATGAAGCATATTCGATTCAAGGCTAAGCATTCAATGTCTCTGCCTGGCAGGATTTTATGCACTATTTTTTCTCCTCGCGCAAATATTAAGAAATAACTCCAGCAACTGTTGTAAAAGAAGTAGAGAAAAGTACGAGAGAGAGATAAAGAGGTTAAGGGCAGGCAAGGATGTTAACCAGAATGGTGTTCAGGTTGGATACCCTGCAATGGGGAAAGTACGTTAACCTTGAGATGGACCTTGCTTTGTTTCAGCAGACGAACGTTACAAACGTGCTTATAGAGACAAAAATTAGATAAGTGCTAGGCGCTTTTCTGTAGTACGAAAACAAAGCTTTACTATTTCTCTTCCAGGGTAAATTTCGCAATAAAGACCTTCAAACAGTTTGCTTTGGCATTTGATTGCAAGGTTGCAGAACCAATGAGGATTGAGGACAACTGCCGTATCGTGACCTAACCGACAAAGCCTGACGGCGCACCTGTTTGCTCAAATAAATTTTGAGCAGGAAAAAAAGAGAAATGTGTGACGCTTCATTGTTTTACACGGGATGTCCTGGTATCGCACACTGCTGCCGTTTATTAGCAGTTAGCAGTTTACCTGCTTCGGCGTCTAAAAGGCGTCGAATTCCTATTCTCTAGACCCTGAGTGTTTCTCGACTCATCTGAAGCCACCCAGTGGTTGCAATACACTGGCGCCGTTCCCATTGAATGAGATCATGCTACATTTTTGCTCATTCTTTCTTGTATTGCTGCGAATATTTGTACTGTTTGCTCGCGCTCCAATCCACGGGCATTGGCTTTATCGGCTTGCTTTTGACGCGAACTGCGACTAGATTTATCTCTTATAATTGCAGCACGCGCAGCTGCTTCCACAATGTGCCAGACTGTTGCAGCCGCTTTTGGTTCCTTATCTCGAAGGTTTCATGCCATCTTTTGTTTCAGAGCGGCCAAGAAAAGCAGGGATTTTGTGCTGCGATCACCTAACGTGCTCGCTGCTACTGCCGCTGCTAAGGTGTTCAGACCAATTCACACCCAAGTCCGCCATTTAAAAAGTTTCAATTCTATGCCACTGAACTTCTATCTTGTCCATGTCATTGTCACCACCATGCGACATCTTGTATATGAGCTGGACGCCTGTTAAATGTTCCAGACACCTTATCACAGCCGTGAAACCAGCCTATTCGTTTGGCCCCAGAGAATTTGTTTTCAGTGCATCGACCCAGCCTCCAATTTCAAGGGCTGTCACCTAACCTTGGCTACTAGCGCACCTTGCTGGACCTAGTTAGGTAGCCTGAACACCGACGATGCTCCCGCCTGCAGCGTCGGCTTTGGTTATTAATCAGCATCCCCGAATGCCCTCAATTTTTAATTCAGGCAGAGATGAAGAAAATGAGGTGAATTAGTAAGGGCGAAAAGCGACCTTGAACAACTGGGACGATGCTTTGAACCTCCAGGACATCCTTGTTGTACTAAAAGAACCAGCTCGGGCGAGGTACCAGAACGACGAGGTCTCTGTAATGAGCTGCAGCACATTTAGGAAAGAGTTCCTGAGGGCATTCTCAAGCATCCTGTGAAAGGAAAGGGCACAGTTTCTGATCCAGGCATGCATCGAGCACCAAAATGAAAAAGCGACCGCGTACATAGAAGAAATGGCAGGCTCGTTTCATCGTGCCGACACCAAGATACTGCAAAATGGCATTTTTCTGGGCCAGTTGGTGTGAATCCATGGCTATGAACCTCGCAGCAACAAAGGTTTCCTTCCCCATGAGTCAGCTCATTCTAACACCGTCAAGACGGCAATTGCGAAAGGGGCACTGAGGTCAGCGCTTGAAAAATCATGCCCGCACCAAATGGGCCCCAGCTTTTCGAAGCAGATCACTAGATTAAGGGCAGCTGGTTACCCCCAAGAAATGCTGATCACGGTATGCGAGGCGCTGCTTCACCGCTTGCCTCGCAAGGAATCTACAACCACGGGGGAAGAAACGTGGACCAGCAAGAACATCGTTGTTGTGTCCTACGTCCACGGCTTTGCTCACAACCTCAAAAAGATCGCCGCAAAACAAGCTGTCAAGGTGGTTTGCTCTGCACCCAACAAAGCATACAAGATGTGCCGCCAAGTTAACAACGAAGAGCGAAGGATGAGGTGCGCAGTAAACCACCAGACAAGATACGCAGATTGCGACGAAGGTGTAATTTATCATTTCCCTGTCGCATGCGGTAAATGTTATATTGGACAGACAGGCAGGTGCGTCAATGAAATAGCTAGAGAACACGCAAATTCATTAGGAGCAACTGCCACATCAGGTTTCCTGGCTCTTCATTGCCGCCATCCTAAGCACCCATGCACGGCCAACCTCGACAACATCTCGATCCTTGGAAGAAAAAAAGATAGGCTGGCCAGGGAAATCATCGAAGCTGTAGCCATCCACAAGAAAGGGAAGGACTGCGTAAGCACCCCGTCAATTGCACTTTCAACCAAAGAAAACACGTTCCTCCATGATGTTTGCCCTGTCCCATGAACCGGCCAAATTATACGCCCGTCCTGTTCGGCACCGTGTTTGTGCTTTTTGTTTTTTATCTCCCACATCATGTTTTAGGTTTTTAGCCCTGTTTTAGTCGTGTTACTGTTGGCATTTTGGTTTTAATTCAACTTCGGGTTTTCAGCTCTGTTTTAGCCGTGTTAGTGTTGGCATTTTTTGGTTTTTATTCAACTCTCGTCTCACCTGAAGGCGAAGGAGCTTTTCATGATTTCGCAGCCTCATGTCCATCTTCATGTTAAACTTCTACCTTTGTTTTGGCGTGATTTCTTGCGGGTTTTTCATTCATATATTCTTTCAGGTGTTTCGTGTTTTGTTTTTATGACGCGGCTTTTGCTCTTTCACTGTCTTTGTTGTGGCCTAGATCTTATCCTGTGACTACTCTTAGAACTGATTCTCGATCATGCTTTGGTTCCCATCACGTGCGCACAGTCTTGCAACGCGGCCTAAGATTGTGGGGGGCTCAGTGATTTCGCTTTCCCGGTAACGGCTGTTTCGTCATTTGTTCTAAGGATTGTTGTTACATTTGCTTTTGGTGCGGCTTTCTTTCGCCATGCCCTTTGCCTTCTCTCCATCCTTCTCTCCACCTTTACCACTGTATATATTTCCGCGCCTTTTCATTAAAGTTGTTAGTCAGCAGTGTGTTCCGTGTTCCACGTGTCTCTCTTCGTTTGTGTCCCAAAGTTCATGCTGGCCCAAATCATGGACACCAAGATCACAGAGAAAAACAAAGTTAACCTCTTAATGCGGATGTCATCTAGGAACATTTAGCCATACCGGACTAATGAGCTATCCTCGGAAGACCACCGCAAAGTTCACCGAAGAAGCAAGCACTATGGATAAAGCTCGGGACGCTCGCATCCGCAAATACAATTTTCAGGCAGAGCTCTCCGCAATCCACGCGGACACACCACCTGCCAACAAGTGCAATCTGAGGGAAATGATACGAAAAATCATCCGAGATGAACTTCGACGTTTGCTGCAGACACCAGCGAAGCCTCACGTCGCTACACTGAAGGATGCTGTCCACCAAGAGTTGCGTTGGATTTAGTGGCACATAAGCATCTGGTGTCGTTGTACCTGCTCATAGCTACAAAGGTCGACGAAAATTGTTTTCTGCTCTATTTTGCAAGCATGTGAAGTATCATCATTGATGCAGAGGGCCTACACCTCTAGTTCATACTTGCTTTATTGACAAAGCAAATGATGGTTAAATATCGCTATTAGTGAAAGTTGCAATAAGGTCATTTGACTTCAGTGACCACCCGTGGCTGGGCAAGGATCTTGAGGCTCTGAACTCATCAAATATATCCCTCAGCCTTCTTCTCAGAACAAGAAAGTGGCTGAGGTATACCACGGTATATAATGAAGAAACAGGATCAGAATTAAGAGCTTTTAAAGGACAAATGCTTCCCTTAAAAAGCTAAAAACACATGGTATACCAAAAAGTGTATCTTCACCTAAAATCGATGATGGGTGAAGAGGAATGTGCTGGTTTGTCCGTAAAGTACAGCAGGTATTTGGCATTCCGGAATGGACGACCTCTACCTAAGAATTCATGGCCATGACTTACGGCATTGCAGCACTCAGCCAAATATGTCCAGTTAACGCACCCTAAGATAATTATGTACCGCCCCGACGACCACTAACGACCGCCGTCCTCCTATGCTCCGGCAAGCCGCAGCAAAGGAAGCAGGCGCGGACGTCTGAAGGACGCCTACTTGCACCGGCCAATCTGCTTTCGCTGCGATGAAGACGGCGGCATCCTTCGACACCATCCGCGGCAAGTTAGCGGGACTACTTGGCTTTTCTTTTGACGCTCCGCGTCTAGGCCCCGACTATCTACCACGGGAGATCCACAATTACCTGCATCGAAAGGACTACATATCGAGCTCTCCGACTCACTCACAACTGCGATCAACCACACGCTTGGAATCGCCAGATCGCAGCTACACAGAGGCGGCCTACAGACGATCCTCTAGCCAACGTCGGGGAAACTAGAAACAGTTACGTTTGGAGGCGAGGTAGCTCGCGATTCAAATAAAGGACGAAGATTTTCCGCCCAACACGCCGCATGAAGATACCGCCCGCAACACAGCAGTGCTGTACACAAAGCCAACATCGACGGCAGCAAGGCCCGACTTCAAAATGACGACGCCGCCCAGATAAATGACAACGGTATGCCCCCCCCCCCCTTCAGTCACAGCCCAAGACGAAGCCGAGACAGGACTCTCATGCTAACGTGCAATGTAACGACAATATTATGCAACTTTTAAGAGACTATCGACGGTTGCATGGTAGTTGCCTAGGTGGAGGCAGGCGGTGACTATTCAGTCACCAGTGAATCGCTCGCCGCTCAAGTGAAGAAGATGAAGACCGCTTGGGGTGGCCCACAAATACACACAACTGGAGACCACCTTATTCCCCTTTCAGGGTATGTTCCGCATGAGCGAAGGTTTTTGGGTACATCCATTTTTCGACTTTGGAGCTACAACACCACTTCTGTGATGTGATTATGAACATTGAGTTCGTGAAACAACATAGGGCAATTATCGAGCTGTTGTGGAAGTCCATCACACTTTTGGCGGGCAAGGCCCTACATCGGACCTGGATACTGATAAAGCGCGCCGCACTCGCAGGGAAAAAGTAAGCGTCCCGCAGCGTTCAAGCACTCTTGACACCGCAAGCGTTGGCACTTCTGAAAAGCATCGATGGAATCGTTGAAGGAACATGCACACTGCTGGCCAAGGAATTGCAATTGCAAAAGGCGCCAAGTTAAGGGATAGACAAAGCTCTTTGTTGTTAAAAAACTTCAGCCGGGATTTCCAGCATCTGAACAGAGACACAATCCTCGCCTTCATGGAAGCAATTTCTGAAGTGTACAACACATTTGCCCTCTACGACCCGGTTACATAGTTCTACTGAGCCCCACCTTGGAGCGGACATTTTAAATAAACACGGGCATGCCCCAGCACAGACTACAACACCTGCGGAACCTCTTCCAAAGCTACGGCACAAAGTTTTTCTGCTTCGTCAAAGTAGCGAAAGACGTCACCAAGAGCCAGAGTGCGCCCACTGCAGGGCAAATGCCTCTCCCATATCCTTCAATTAACCCTGTCCTTTGCCAGTTTCGGCCACCCTTTCACCGCTACCTTCATAATCACATCCGCCCATCAAACTTCTATCCGTCCCCTGCTACGTTTGCCTTCGCTTGGAATATACTTCGTCGCCCTTATTAAGGACCAGCGGTTATCTTGCCTTCGCACGTCATGCCAGGCGCAAGAACATTTATTCTTGATTTCTACCAGAATGTCATTAACCCTTTTTGTTCCTAAAACATTCTGCCCGCTTACAGTCTCTGAATGATGGCGCTACCATTTTTCTTTCTCAACCTCGCTGCGTTGTCGTTAACTTAGGCTGAACCCTTATTGATAGGCTCTCGGCTTCTGCTCCATAGGTGATCGCCGACAACACACAGCTGTTTTATACTTTTTGTATTGATACATAACGATAGACTGTTATTAATGGACTCAGGGAACCTGCCATATGTGCTCCACTCGATTCCTATTCTTCTCGTTATTTCTCTCTCATGACCGGGATAAGCGGTGATTACCTTTCCGAAGTAGACGTATTCCCTGCCACTTCTAGCACCTTGCTGCCAATTTTGAACTGCTCTTTTCTTTCGATGGTCCCATGTAACCCAGGTAATCGGCTCAATATTGCAACAGGATGGTTCCATCATGGTTCTTTGTAGGGCCGGCTTTTGCCAATACGACTTCAATATTGGTTCAATTAGCTGTGCTGCTTCGGTTGTTGAACATTACTGTGATTTCTGCGCGTTAATACTTAGACCAACCGTTCTGCTCTGCTTGTCTGACTCATTGATCATGCTTCTCAGTCCATCTCCTGCGTGGTGCCGCAAGGCACTGCCATCAGCAGATCAAAAATTACTCAAAAATGTTTCATTAAATCTTCTACCGAACTATTCACAATCCAGGCTTCGGAAAACCTCCTGTAAATAGGAGGTGAATAGCAGTGGCAAGATCGCGTGTCCCTGCCTGACAACCTTCTTTACTGGAATACTATTGTTCACTTTATGGAGAACTATGCTAGCTGTGAATTCGTTATAAATATATTCCAGTACTTTCAGATCACCCTCTTCTACACCCTGATCCCGCAATGCCCGCATGACAGCTGGGGTTTCCACTGAGTCAAATTCTTTCTCGTAATGAATGAAGGCTATATAGAGGTTGCTTTTATTCTGCGAATTTCTCGATCACTTGACTGAAAGCGAGAATATAGTCTATTGTCGAGAGTGCAACGAACATTT